>WHYT01016261.1:93490-152875 GCA_009806455.1 Tetrax tetrax
GGCCGGGCCGGGCCGCGGGGGGACGGCGGGGCCGGGCCGGGCCGGGGAGCGGCGGCTGCGGGGCAGCTGCTGGCCCGGAGGCGCGGGGAGCGAGCGGAAACGGCGCACGGGGCTGCGGGGCCGGGAACGGACCGGGCGCGGGGCCCCGCAGCCTTCAGCGTCTTTTCCTGCCCTCCGGCAGTTTGATGACAAAACCACCAACCGCTCAGGTGCGGGAGCGAAAAACGCCAGCGCGTCAAAGGCCCGCACTCGCTCCCGCACGGCCGGGGCCCGCACTCACTCCCGCACGGCCGGGGCCCAGGCCGACTGCACGGGAAAGGCGCCAGATTCACTACAGGCCAGGGTTCTCCTTCTTCAGGGGGTATTAAACCATTACATCGACTGCAGAAAGGAAATGAAATTGCTTCTTTTAGTATTAAACTTGTAATTGTTCCTATTTTTCCTTGATGTTTTGTAACTGTGAACCTAAGCAACTAACAGCCTTTGTGCAACTATTAGTGGGCAACTGCAGTGCAGCTAGGACGACTGAAAATTTCTGAAGGCAGTACAGTAAAGATGAAAGTGATTCTTAGAACTAACATATGTGCTCTATTTTTTTAAGATGGAACAGAGAGGAGGCACAATTACCCCAGATTTAGAAGATCTGAGTTCAAGCCCTGACCTACTACAGCTTCCCATACCTCAGCCTCTCCTCCCCGCCTCAAAATGAGGGGAATAGCTGTTGCCTACCTTGTGGATAATTGCAAGGATAAATACCTCAGAGGCCAAGAGGTGGTTGATACAACAGAAAAAAAAATGCCAAATATTGTCAATACAATGCACCCCAAATCAGGCCTCCAGTTTTCTTATACTCAGCAGAAGATAACTATGATTAATAACAGGAACAGGACAGGAAAGCAGACCAGATGGGGGACGAGTGGATTTCAACAGATATAGTGTGGTTCACCAAGGCAACACTTGTAAAGACTTCCTTTTTTGGGGGGCGTCCAGCATCCCCTTAATAAATACAAGTATATTGCAGGAAAAAAAGCAAAAACCGATGGTTGAGTCCTACAGACAGCACTAGACAGTTTTAGAAAATCCTCAGACAGCATTATTCCCTGTACAAAACAATGCAGCTTCCTGCTTTCTTTAAAGAAGAGTAAGCAGTTCCCAAACTGTGTCCTTCAGTTCGGCCATCATCCACCTGTACTATCTCTTCAGTCCATTGCCTCAGTTAAAATACCATTTTGGTCATTTACACCACTTACGGAGGGCTGCAGAACCCTCCATTTCCTCCACAAAAATGAATAGGCTCAGTTAAAAAAACATCTACAGCAATTTCAGAAGGCTCCAAAAGGCCTCAAGTTCTTCTCATTTTAAAAGGTAAAATACACAGAGATCCCAGTTCCAAAAAGCTAATGATTTAAAATAGTTAATACAAGAGGGCAAAAAAAGCATAGAACAGTTACACAGATGAGAGCAAAGGTCCCTCCAGTCCAGGGTCTGGGGTCGGACCACGGCCAGAGGCAGCAGCCTAGCAAAGGGCAGAAGGAGGACAGCAGGTAGGATACTTCTCAAGGTGCTTTTAAGGGCTCCCTCTGTTCATTGCTCAGAATTTCCCACACCAAGCATAGTATCTGCACACTTAAACTGAAGGATGGGGAAAAACCCACAATGGCAAACATTAGAAAAGGCACAGCAATTATCTATCATCTGTATTTAAAAAAATGTGAGCGAAAACAAATGTTCTCATCTAATATCCATGCCTGAAGCTGACAGGCCCTCCACAGAGGGTTTCAGGGGATGTACAGGACAGGCACCGCGGACAAGGGTTGCGGAGAGCCCTTCTAGAAGCGTGTGCGCTGCTGGGTCTCTCGCAAAGAGAAGGCAGTCTTCTGGCCTGAAAGCACTGCACCTGCACGGTTGCTGAGTTACACCACTTCCGGCTTTTTCAAGCTGTTTTCCTCTCTCAGTGACACTTAACACTATTTCCTTGGCTAGCGAAGTTTCAAAGAGTCAGGAAAAACACCATTTCCCTGTCAAAGGCTTTCTAAAAGACTGGAGTTCCAGAATGAGTGACGGAATTAATCAGCTTGTGGTCAGGTAAGACGGACACTTTTAACAGGATATTCAGAAAATAAACTTTATCCCTTGTCTTTCGCAGATGAAATAAATTCAAGCTACAATTAAAGCTACAAAGGGACAAAAATTCTGATCAGGATTACATTTTTTGGGTGCTAGTTACCTGTCTTGGAGCACTTCTGGCTCACCTGGAGCAAGTGATGTTAGCAGTCACAATTTCTACGAGCTAGGAATAAAAAAAGCCGCCTACAGACTGTGGGAAACCATACCATGAAAATAAGAAAATCTAAAGGATTTAGGGAAAATGGACAAACAGTTGACTGTAAATTCCCTAAATACCTTTGTTTCTGGTGTCTGCATTTTTAAAAGGACACAGGAAAACTGGAGAGAGTGCAGAGTCATAAAAATTATTTGAGAACTGGAATAACTGCCTCAGAACGAGAGACTTAAGGAGCTCAATCTGTTTAGTTTATTAAAAAGATCAAGAGATGGCTTGATTACGATGTATAAGTACCTTCAAAGGGAGAAAATACCAGGTCCTAAAGGGCTCTTTAATCTAGCTGAGAAAGGCATAACAAGAACCAATTGCTGGAAGCTAAAGCCAGACCAGTTTAAATTAGAAATAAGGCACAGTTTTATAGTGAGAATGATTAGACATTAAAAACCCCTACCCTATCAAAGGAAGGAGGGCTCTTCATCTTTTAATATCCTCAAATCAAGACAGGATGCCTTTCAGTAAAGTAAGCTTGAGTTTAAAAAAAAGGCTCCATACAAGGGTAATTGAGTGATATTTAATGACCCATCATGGGTAAGGAAAGCTCTAACAGCTTCATTTGGAATGAAGCAGCACATAGCTTTGGCAACAGGTACAGGCCGTTTGCACCCTGCAGGAAAGACTGCCCGGATCCGGCGATGCTGTTGGCCCCAGAGAAACACCGGATCGCAGGCGCCAGCGGAGACCCGATAGGTTAGAAACGGATACCGCTTGTCCTGATTCAGTTCGTCCCATCTCCTGAGAAGGCCTCATGCTGACCAGAGCCGCGGCAACATCGCGACAAACAAGCCTGCTGAGGCCCGGGGCCGTGGGGGTGAAGCCGTGCTTTGACATGCTGGTACACTGACGTTGGGATCAGACTGCGGCTGCGGTTTCCAGCTACAGCTGGAGGCACAACGGCGGCCCTTGGAGGGAACCCGCTGCATCTTACCCTCTGCTGGGGATGGACGTTCCAGGACTCGTGGCTGCCTTACCATTCAAACTAGGCCTAGGTACTCCGTGCGAAACCAGAAAGACGCAGGAAACGAGGCTGCCCGCGAGCGCAGCGGCACATCCACTGTGCTGTATATATAAAACATATACAAAACTAGAAATTTTAAAAAGGATGAGATAAGGATGAAATAAACACTATTTTAATAAATATATTTTTAAAATTTAACTGTACAAAAAAATTTCTTCCTGTACATCTATGGATTGTCTTGCACACTGCACCTTGGAGACCACTGATCTAGAGCCACAAGGACCTTTCAAGGACAACCATTCTTCTAAATTCTTCTAAAAAGTTATGTGCAGTTGTTTCAGATTCCCTGAAGGGAAAGAGGCAAATTACTCCAGGCTGAGCACACAGCCTTGGTAATGCGATAAAATGAACCGACAACATTGCTTCGTAAAGAGCTCAAATGGGGCAAAACCTGACCGGCCACTACCGTACAGAAGGTTCCCAGGCATTGGACAGGGCAGCTGTGTTCTCAGGTAAGAATCTGAATAAGACCTGCTGTTATGACAACAGTACCGACCCAGGAGCCTGTGATGAAGTCAGTTGTGGAGAGAGGCTCAATAAATACTCAGAAGTTCTTCTGTGCTGAGCATGATATAAGATATGGAGCAGTGCCAAAGAAACACTTGGTGCTAGATGCCAAACCATCAGTCTGCCTCAGTTCTGGCACCAACTGACTCCTGAAAGCAAGTTGCTGAAGGTGAAAAAGAACGGGACTGCTTCCAAGCCTACCACTTAGGCTTATCACCAGAGAACCAGAGCCAGAGTTTTCTGAAGCAGTGCCAGGCACCCAGACTCAACACTCTTGAGCTTCTGAAGCTAGCGTTAGAATCTAGGAGGCCTCCATGCAAGCACCTGGGAGCTGGAAAGTAGAATGAGATCAACTTCTGGCCTCAGTTTCCCTGCTGTGTGGTTCCAGGGACACTCGCTGGGTGAAGGAGCATAGGGCCAGTATTATTTATGAAGACTCATTGCTACAAAATTCAGATGGTACTCCAGTTGAGAGAGAAGCTCATGCTTAGCATGACCAAGCACACTCACTCCGTGACTGCAGACCTGAGTTCTTACACCAAGACAGAACCTATGCATCAATGAAGTCAACGGAAAACTTGGAAATACACGTTAGTTGTACCACAGTTTTACCACAGTCCGAAATGTTTGTTAGGCATCTGACAGTTTCCTTCCCAGGGCTGAACTGTTCTACATCTTCTAATCCAATTTCAGTTGACTCAGTCAATGGACTTTCCATCATTTCCTTCATACTCCTGTCATGATGGGTCTCATAAATCTTGCTAATGGAGGATATTACCTGATATCTGAGATACATTTTCCTTCTTGTATTATGATCACAATACATTTCATTTGCATTCCTTAGGCCCTGTCCAAAGCAATTCTTCTCTGTGGTTTCTGTTTATGCTCTTCATATGCTTGTGGACAAGTACAACAATCTTCATTTATTTTACCAGGTTAAACATATCTAATTCTTTTCATATTTCTTCATAAAACATTACTTCCAGCCCTTAAAGGCAGCTTTACTCAGAAAAATTATTTTAGAAATGGTGTTGCCCGGGATCCACATTTACTAATCTCACAGCAACTGTTCCATCATTTTTCTAACTGCCAGTGCTTTCTACTAATTACACAATTTATTTTTCGGTCTGTGCACTCTACATAGCAGCACAGGGAGAATCTTAGGTTTGTAGTGTCAGCCTTACACATTTTCATTCTTCACATCCTTTAGCTCCTTCCGAATTTACTTTTGCTATCTTGCACACAAAAATTAATACAAAAATCACTGAGAAATATACATACAATTTAACAGAATTCTGTGACACTGTCACTATGTCTCTCTTCTCTGATCTGTGCATGTCAAACAATATAATCCTTACATCAATTAGAAGCTATTGGTAAGAACCTTTATTTTTGGTGGGGCACATACTATATATTAGGTGTTTAAAAAAAATTCTTCCTGTAAGTGCCAAACTCATGTTCTTTAAGGTAAGGCAAGTAACCTGATAGCCTCAGCGGGTTTTGCATTATTGTGACTGAGCAGACTGTAATTCTTTTGAAGAGACACTAACAGAATAAATTCAACTCTGTTGACCCAAACTTACAGGAACAACACACCTTAAATAGGAAGTTATTTTACTTCTAAAGCAGTTAGAGTCATCAACATTTACTAAAAAGAAGAAACATCCAGGCAGTTTCGTCTCAGAAGAGAACGTGTGCCAGTGGGTCAGCCGTCTTCTTGGAGGAGCCCATCATGTTGTGGTGTTCTCAGCTGATTTGTGGAACAAGGTTCCTTCTAAGGCGTTCTCCAGGACGTGGCACAGACTTCACAGCCTTTAAGGCACAAAGCGGCTTGGTACCGTATGTCTATCCCTGCCTCTCTCCGGGTAGGTTTTTGTGCTGCTGTCAGTGACACACCTGATGCTGGTCTAGGGAAGGTGGGTGCTGAAGGACCCTTCCCAGCCGGACGCTGGAGGCCCAT
The DNA here is from genome assembly GCA_009806455.1 of Tetrax tetrax. Taxonomy (NCBI): domain Eukaryota; kingdom Metazoa; phylum Chordata; class Aves; order Otidiformes; family Otididae; genus Tetrax; species Tetrax tetrax. The sequence goes on from WHYT01016261.1 coordinate 99,317, forward strand.
CGGTCCTTTCGGTGCTCCTGCCTCTGGTGCCAGCCAAGAAGAGACTCAGCTGTAGTGGAAAAGCCTATCTGTGCCCACCTCCTCACTTCTCAAGCACTAGAAATATGTTAGAAGATCTGGAGGTTTCAGTTTGGGGTTCTTTTTAGTGACTGTGCCTCATAGATAATGAGACAAAGTATTCTCATGACAGTATTTTACCACACACTGAGTAATACGAACTGGAATCCCTTTTCCGAAGGGAGGAAAAGGAAACATAGTGCCTCGTATGGACTCTGCAATGCCTTGCTATCTCAGCAGTTTATTATCCTCCAAATTAATTCTCAATGTTTTGCAAAAAACTATAATTAATTTCTTTAACATAAAGCACACATTATACATAGAACTGGTTTTCTGCTCACAGTCATCTTTTCCAAGTGTTCTGTTAGCACCCCACATTTTGAAACGCCTTCATTACTCATGAGCAGGCTCTCTGCTGTGCTTCTCTTCCCTTTTGGAAAGGCCCATTTATGAAATCAGTGCAGTAGCTCATCCATTTTAGATTACTGGTTGACTCTGCTTTTAGTCATAATTTCTTTACTCTCCCCTGCCCCCCAATATACACTGTAAGCCATTTCTTATTTCTTTTTAGCTCTCTGCAGCATTTACTCAGCTTTTTTTTACTACTGTCCCTCTCCCTCTCTCTACATCGTAAATAATCCTGAATATTCTGATTTTTACCCCATTTCCGTTCATCATTTCAAGTAAAGGTGCCTTTGTACCATCAAATCTTTGAGCTACATCAATCACATCTTGTGTCTTGTATCTTCCTTTATCAGATGAATTAGTTGTGAAGTGCTTAGAGTATATTTAAATCCTTGTCTTTTTTTCTCTCTACTTGTGTTTGTTTTCTTTTAAAATATTTCTTGCACCTATTTCTGTTTCACTAGTTGCTTAGTTCCTTGAAGTTTGTCAGAATTTTTAATAGTCTGATATTTCCTGTTTTGTGCAACTTCCCCACATGCACTCAGCACAGTGAATTCAAGAATTTACCATTCAAAGCTCACACACAGCCACTTTTCCCCTGGTCGGATTCCACACGGCTCCGACGGAGCGCTGCGGATCTGACCTGCAAGCTTTCTCTCTCTTCACTCCCCCTTTGCAAATATCCCAGCGGAGGAGATCAGCGCTGATGTTCTACTTCCATTTTATTATTCTGAGCCTTTACTTGAAGGATCCTCCTGGCAGAGATTTGGAAGAGCACGAAAACCAAGGAATGCACTTTCATTACCAACACAAAATGAATACTAGCACTTTACCCTAACTTAGGATAAAGTTATTGTATTGTGTTCCACCTCAAATTCCTCCTCCGACATTTAAGTTTTCACTAAATTCTACGGAAATCGGAGCCGAGATGGGTCTGCCCTTCTTAAGATCACCTGAAACACGGTTTGTCTGCTTCCACACGGTGAAGTGTGTGCAGTGTGCTTTCAGGGATTCCTCAAATCCGTGCTATCGTGTTTTATCAACACGGAGTACTTGGCAAGTGTTGATGCAAAAAGCCCAAAGGAACATGTGTAAACTGACTTCTTCAGAAGACATCATGAGGAAGGCCTGGGGGAGTTTCACATAGACACCAGGAGTAAAATTTGGTTATTAGAAACACTCTTCCCCTGCTGAATGTCTCCAACTAACAAAAACCCCATGTGCCCTTGGAAAGGAACAGAAGAATGTAGAAGAAATGCAATACAGGCTATGAAGATGGCTATCAGAAGATTCAGCAAGGCAGATAAAGTGTCAGAAGAACCAGATATCTTCATTTCAGTTTTTTCAGAAATACTGGTACCTCAGTGTATCGAGGAAGAGAATTTTTAAGATGAAAGTGTTTGAAGTGCCACACTGCCTCGTACTCATGAGCTTGTGGTGATGTTTTTATTAACAGATGAATTGGGTATTTTCAGTCACAGGCAGACCTACAGTGTTCATTAATGGATTTTAAACAAAAAACTTTTACAAATTTAAATAAATTACAAAACTTAAAAGAAAAAAGTTTGAAGTCATTTAGGATGCAAAGTAACCAGCTACCATTCTGCTTGCTGCTACCCACTGCCTAGCAATGGTTTGTAGGCTTCAACTGGTTTCTGACTGGTAATGCTGAAGTATCTGAAGACACAAAAGCTAGTTAACAGTTCCTGAGGAATACATTTTTAATAAGTCTTTCTAGCATTCAAAAAAACCCCAACAAAACCACACACCAAGAAAGAAAACAAAGAAAAAAAACTATACACCAGCTGAAGCAGAGCGGACGATGTATGTAAAAAAAGAGAACAGGATCCTCCAAGAAGCAGGCTGTATCATTTCCCACAGTAAAGTCTGTGCGCTGAAAGCAATGCTAGGATAAAAAAGCATCAAAGCTGCAGTTTATTATGCCTCAGTGCTCTCCCGAGTGAATGTGCTTAGTTTGCAAACCAAAGGAAGATTTTCCCACCTTCTAGCTATGAAAATCTGAAACTAATTCTGTGTTCTCTGGCCACTCATAATACAGGCTCTGCAATCAAAACATAATTAACATTGCTGCTGCTGCTGCTAATAAGTAAGCTAGAAAAGAACCTACCTCACTCTTATCAAACGCTAATTTTCCAAGGAGAAAGGGAGAGAGAAAGAATGACAAAGTAATATTTGAGGTCAAAGCAAGCAACTGCAACCCCATTCAATGAGGCAGTCCCTTTCTAAGTATGTTTAGCGATGGTTGGTTAGAGAAAGAACCTCACCGAGAAAAAAAATAAAGATCCATCCACCTTTCAGACCTCCCTGGTTTGAGACCTGACACTAGATACCCATTCTTGCTCATTAATCTCAGTCTTGTTCCTCAAGCCAAGTGTTGTGCTTGCGGCAGTGAGTTCAGCAGCACAGCAGAGAACGTATTTCAAGACCAGGGTCAAGGCAAAGGGAACTGGTGATGCTGTTACCAACATCTGCAAGCTGGCTACAGATCCTTTACAGCTGGATCTATGAACAATCAGCACAGGCAGACCAATAAGTAGAAACAGCTTAGAAAATATTTCCTATTCATGCTCAGACTTTTTTTTTTTTTGAAGTAATAGTGACTACAGAAAACTATAGAACCTTTCCCTATTTTTCCATGACTTCTTCCTTCGTTTTGTCTAAGAATTCAAACTCTTCTGTTCCTCCAAAATCCAAAAACCAAAGCACAAAAACCAAAAGCAAAATATATTCCCCTCCTCCTCTCTTTCAGAACAGCACAAGCTATTCTCAACATCAGGTCAATAACAGCAAAACTAGGAGAAAGCTTTTCAATATTAATTTTTTAAGTTAGTCTAATTAAAGATAACACCTTCAATCTCCCTTATGCTGCATTTTCCAAACATTTTAAGACATTGGATACAAAGTGCTGATCATGAAAGAAGCTGAAAGCTAGCTGCTAAGCTCTGCCAGGAGTAAAAACTTTGTCCCTAGGGAACTGGCTAGCGACTGGGCACGTGATCCACTAAGTTACACCAACCTTTGTCCTATTCCAAGGGCTTCCTTTAATCCAATTGTTTAGATACAGCTTGACATTATTATCCCAGATCTCATTACCACATTGCAGAAGAACAGACCGTAAGTCCTGAAGCAAGAATAAAGACCAGACTGCAAAATATAGTCAATTCTAATATTGACTAAACCAAAAAAATCTGTAGTACCAAAAATGCATTTTTACTTGGAGTGAAGAGTGGACAAAACAGCGATGGAAAAATAATGCCAATGTACTATCAAGAAACTCCCAGAAAAGCCAGTCCAAAGCTCCTCTCCTCCTCCAGACTTGTTAGGTGTGGTTTGTGCTCTCACATGGTGCCAAAGCCCCACTTCGACTGCAGCTGCAGACAGTAACATGCCACCCACCGACTTACAACGGGTCCTCCACTTCCAGTGGTCTCTCTCAAGCAATATTTGTTATCCCCAGGTTATTAAATTTGCACTTCTAACTGTTAAAGCATTGTCTGGAGCTATCTTCCATCTCTTCAGTTTGAGGGGCAAGCTCAGGATTTTCTCTTCCCAAATAATTAGAGTTATAATCAAATTTAGCAGGACAGCAAAAAACCTGAGGTAAAAGTCTCAGTGCATCAGTAGCTGTGAACACTACTCCTCAGCATTACCATTTCACACAATGATTTCTCGTCCTCTGACTCACAGGCCATTGAAAGTGTTGCACAAAAATGCATGTATGTTTTTGGCCTTTACAGTGAATTCCATAAATTTCACTAGGTGTTGTTGTCTTTTTGTAAACCAATTGTCACCTGTTAGTTCCTGCATTAGAACAGACCAAAACAATTGTTACCGGTTCACATTCATCAGGTGCCACGATCAATCACCCGGTAAACCCCGCTCCCACTGTACCGCTAAAGCGTGCGCGCGCACAGGCACTTCTCCCTGCACTCAATTAACGATATGATTGGATGGAGTGTATCAGAGAACTTTCAGATCCACCCAGAAAAAACCACTCTGATAAAAAACTTGGAACTCTGAAGATGAAGAGGAGAAAAGAAGATAACAGTAGCTCGGGAGAGGAGCTACGGCATAGCCAATTCCGCTCTGAGCCAAGGCAAAACGGATTGAAAGCCTCCCAGGGGCTGGCAGCCTGGGGGGGCTCCCAGCTCCTCCAGCCGTCACACAAAGGAACCGCTAACGCAGAACTGCTCAGGTGAAGCTCTCACAGCAACTTCCTCCTTGGTTTTGTAAAAGAGAATAAATCCATGTAGGATATGATCCTTTAGTTTGCCAGAATAAACTTGTGGCTTTCCATTTTAAAAGGCATCCAGCGTTTAAAGCAAGGCCAGCGAATGACGCGTCTAAACCCTTGCTAATGAACCCAAGTAAAGCTACGCTGAAGATGAGCTCTCTGCTTGTCTGCAACGCCAGAGAAGTTTAGAAGTCTCAGGAACTGGAGCGAACTTCTCACTGCTTATCCCTCAGCTTCACTCTGCAGTTTGGAAGCCGATATCGTCAAGTGCCGGGGCAAGTCTCTCCTGGCAGTCAGTAGCCAGCAGCCCACGGTCTGCAGGTGGGAAGCAGACAGGCAACCTAGAACATCAGGTAATCCAGTGTTGTCACAGTGAGAGACATGATACCAAGGAGAAATACTTTTTTCAAGCCATTGGCCAACAAAGCTTAAGACATAGGAAAAATGGTGGCTATCAAAAAGGACTCTTGAAGGAGATGCTCAGTTGAGCAGAAGACTGAAAGCTCAACCAACCAGCTCGGAAGGGCTCTGAGACAGGAAGCAAGTATTCTTCTGAATACCTTTCCAGACTCCAGTTCATGCATCCTGAATCAGAGGGATTTTCTTTTTATTTATTAGTTTTCAATTAATTATTTCTCTATCATTTTTAGTCACTGTTGAACCCATGCGGACTGGTAGCATCCACAACTGCAAGAGTTCTGCAGCTTAATCATGCAGCATGAAACACCAGCTCCTTATCTTTGTCTTGAGCCTGACACCTTCTTTTATTGGACACTCCCTAGGTCTTGTGTCAGCGTTCAGCATGTGAACATTTCCTACTCATCTTCCCCACGCAACTTAGCACACCCTTTTCTAAAGCAATAGTCACACATAAAACGTTCTGGGCCCTAAAATGACAAGTCCTCAAATTCAAGGGATCTCTTGCGACAGCTCTGCAGCTCTGAGTTTGGGGCGTAATTACTGCTGCAGCCGTTGATCTTGATGGCAGTAGCATTGATATCAGATGGCAGGGTGGTTCAGAGTTAAGTACATTCTGCTAATGAATGTGTGTGATCTAACCCAAAACCAACGTGGAAGTTGCTAGCAAGAGACTAATGAGTCTTAGATTGTTTGTCACTGAGATTGAAGCAATGCCAAAAAATATGCCTGCTTATCCAATATATCTAAAACAGTTACATTTGGTTTGTTTGGTTTTTCCCCTCAAGATGATGTTCTGCAGTAGTTTCTGTTCCTTGGGGATTGCAGCAAAATTTAAGAGATGTAAAGCAAAGAATAAGCACAGGAATGTGGAGCTCCTCAGCACTACTTTTGAAAAAAACAAAAACCAAAAAACCCCAAACCACTTAAAAAAAATTCACTTGCTAGTAGGATGACAAACTGTAAACGTTTACCAGAAAGGGTGGGAAGCTCCATAATCATGATGTTGACGGAAACGTGCCCTTGGCTGATGAAGAGTGATGACTTTATGAAAGAATTTCTGTAAGGGAGTGTGCAGGAACTACACGATTTTTCCTAGTTGTTCCAAGAAAGACTAAAGTTACCAAACAGCCAGGAACAACTCTGGGAGAAAAAAGGGCACTGCTGGTTGTGAATGTTCTAGAAGCGCAAATGATGTGTTTGGAAAGTGACCTCAGAGACACTCTGGTACGACAGTTTCAGGGCTGAGGAGATCTACAGGGCCTGGAAGCCAAGGAGCAGTGTCCATGCAGTTGAGGATTGTGATGCACTGTGAGCTGACAGCCAGAACGAATGGGGCAGTACACGGAATAACGGCATAGGTTTCTGTGGCTGATAAGCAGCAGATTCATTGCGTAACTGTAGTTGCTGTATCTGGAAGTCTAGGTACAGGTGTTTAATAGTTTTCTGTACCAAGAAAGTTCCCCAACAGGATAGGGCAGGAAAGCTGACAGACTCCGACAATGAAAGTTCATAAGGTTGAAGGTAAATCAACACAATGACTCACAAAATAGTTGAGGCTGGAAGTAATCTCACAAGTCTGGTTAGCCCAACGTCCTTCCTCAAGCAGGGTCAGCTAGGGCAGACTGTCCAGAAGCATGCCCAGTTGTGTTTTGAATATCTCTATGGACCGAGACTGCACAACCTCCCTGGGCAAGCTGTCCCAGTGTTTGACCACCCTTTCAGTAAAAAGAGAGTTTTCTTATTTTTAGATGGAATTTTCTGTGTTTCAGTTTGTGCCCATTGCCTTTGGTTGTGTCACTGGTTTTGGATCTTGCTGGCCTGAAATCAAGGAAAAAAAATACCTATCTGTTAACTTTCCATGAAGGTATTGTTTGGTTTTCACTATGTCGGTGACACGGAAGCAACCTGAAAAGGCTCAGAGACCTTTGCAACCGAATTTATAAGAGTGCTACAATGCCACTAGCCATTTGGTCAGTTAAAAGACGGTGACTTTCAACTGACATCCTTGTTTAAGACCACACTCAAATAGCGCAGGTGAGTTTCCACAGATGCTCAGAAGAGCGATGGATCAGGAGGGCCAGAACCTGGAACTTTCCACACCAGCAGTGTCATGCGAGGCTAGGGGAAGACTTTCATTGGTAAAGATCAAATAGGGATGCCTCCCTCACAGGCGAAATTGTGCTGTGCACCAGATTAGCCCATTAGCCCTCCCCGGCGGGGAAAAAACAAGCACTTTTTTTTCTTCAATAAAAGAACAAAGACCATTGATTTTTCTGTTTATAGAGAGAAGGAAAAAAACAACTCAGGCGAAGTCCTCACACTTGTTTAAATATGGCATGTGGTTTGTTGTTTTTTTATTGCTGAAACAATTGCATCTCAGACTAGGAAGGCTGAGTACTCTCCCACTCACACCCCTGTCAGTGCAGTGACTTCAGTGAAGGTTTCTCTGAATTACAGACACTTATTCTCTGGAGAAGGATGTTTGGCATCTGACACAACTGGTCTTCTAACTGAAAGGAGAAGAGACTGTAAAGCTTTAACAGATTGTCTGATTTACACTATTATTCACAGCTACCAAAATATTTAAAGTACAAAAAAAAATTAAATATATATATACACATATTTCATTTCTTCCTGGGACGCCCACAAAGCCATTGTAGCACACTGACAGCAATTATATTTTACCACCCTTGAAGCAACGACTCAGTGCAAATGTTAGGTAAGGAGTTGCTGAACGGTTCTCTCAGCGTACAAAGAAGCTATGAAGCACAGATGGTTTGTAAAACGCAGGCTATCTAAATCCACTGAAAAGTACAACTCCAGCCAAGTAACTTCCCTTCTTAGCAGCACACTCACAAGATTAATTGTCAAAAATCCTTGCGGGTGAGACCCAACAGGAGGAGTACACAGCAAAGTTCTTATCAGTCAACACACCAGGCACCTTGAGCTTAACCCTCCAAACCCTCACCCAAGGTAATTCTGCCCAGGTTTTGCTACCACATAGCAAAGCAAATACTTTGTGTTAACTTAACCTAATGACTTGAGATCATAAGCCTATACTCCAGAAATCAAACTGTAATCATGTTAACATTGTGTTTTCTACCTTTGTGCCAGTGCCAAGGGAAAATAAGAAGAATTGGAACTTTTCAGCTTTTTAGACCTTCCTGGATAATTTCATATTCAGTCTGAGATGGCTCAGCACTGTGATTTAGTAGAAGAGACAAGCACTAGCCCGACAAGCAAGGCTGTCTTCATTTTGCAAGGAAGGATCTAGATAGTTCCATCTTTAAAAAAAAAACAAAACCAAAAACACTAAACAAACCCAAAGCCATACCAGAATAATTTATTTGGCAAGTGATTTTCTTCTGGGTATACCTAAAGCACAGGACGAGCAGCTGTCCAAGCAGTACTTTGCAATACAGAAGTAAGTTTGAGGTGATACTTTGGCTAAAATAAAACTCCGTAGGTGAAGCAAAGACCTATATGGCAAATACAAGTGTTCCTCCACAGTGCAGTACATTAGTGAGATGTTACCTCAATAAATGCTTACTGAAATTCAAAAACAAATTCAGTCCAAGCAAAAAACCAAAAGCAGACCAAAAGTTACAGGGGAAGGGGAAAAAAAAAAAAAAAAAAGTCAGAGCATGTAAAAAACCCCGCTTTCCTGTATGAGATACAGGAGAATAATTTGTGGCTGTTCCACAAACCTGTTAGTGTTGAAAGCTCAAGAAATGAGCACAGTTTTGGATAAGTCCTAAGAAATTTACTGCCTCTTTCACTGTGCAATAAATTAGGAAACAAACTTCCAGACACGCTGCCAGATAAGTGTGTGTGTAGCCACATCGGCAGGTCAAATCAGAGCCCTGAGAAACTTCAGATATTCCAGACAGAGGGCAGTGCCCACACTGCATGAACACGCACTTCTCCCTGGAGTCAAACCTGTGCGATGAATAAGTCCATATGCAAAAACATTAAAAAACAAACAGCAACTAAATAAAAACCCCAGACAGATCCAACATCCCCTCAGACGCCTCGTGCAGCGCACGCGACAAGGGTGAAGCCTTCAGACTGACGGAGCCTCCAGAGGGCAGGGGGTAGGACCAGACAGTGATCTTTAGGGTCCCTTCCAACCCAAACCATTCTGTGATTTTATGTTTTTTCTGTCCACATCTCATCCAATAAACACATAAACAGGGGAAAGGTATTGTGGGCACAGGCATTTTCCCCCCAGAAGTTTCAGAGACCAGGCTGAGCTACAGACGCACTGACGTGACCGCGGTCACCTCACCTGCATTTGCAGCGTGCTGTCTGTAACAGCCACGGGCACGTGAAAAACATCTCTCACGTGAGGGGCCTAGGGAAAAGTGGTTTTGGTTTCACTGACAACCATAAGAGGAGGTAGTACAGTATTCCAGTGTACACAGACAAAATAATTATAAACAGGGAAGTTCAAGAGTAAAAGTATTCTAAACTACTTGGGCTAAATATTTGAGATGAAGCGTAACACTTCAAATGCTCTTCTGAGTTAGAGCTATTGCGTCTAGTACTTTCCACTTCAACGTGTATTGCTACAGTCACTTAAAATTGGTATTCATTTCCCGTTGAGTTTTAAATCAAGTTCTGGAACACCACTCCTTCCCATTAGTATTTTGGAATACTTGACCCTTACAGCTATTTAGTTCCATGTGTTGATGCTTCTGTCCTGACCACTGCACTCGACCAAGCCCGCTAGTACTTCTGCCTTGCGCGTTGTTCAGTCACTCTGCGAGCCTCGCTGCCAGCCCCCCAGCCCCGCGGAAGGAGTGAAGGGATGCGGCGGTGTTTATCTAGGCAGCAGAGACACACGGAAACTGCCTTTAAGTATTTAGAAGGCTGTGACGGGGAGCAAAGACTTTTCTCCATGTTCATGGAACACAAAAAAGAGTGGAGGTAGGTCTGAATTGTAGTAAGGGAGGTTTAGATTAAGTAAAGAAAAAAAACAACTTTTCAAATAGTAAAGATAGTTAAGCACATGAACACGTTTCCCATAAGGGTATCAATTGTCTCCATCAATGAAGGAAACGTTCATGGTCTTTTCCAGCCCTATATCCAACGATAAATCATTGACATCCATTCCAGCCTTTTATCTCCCTACACAGCTTCACAGACAGCTCTTCACCATTATCTCATAAGAAAACCAAGTTTGATTTTTTCATTTAGCAAATAGTGCAGTGTTACTAAATCTTTTGGTATAAGAAATGCTTGTCTAAAAGACACCAGTGATCCATAAAGTCTGACAGCTTGTCTGCGAGAGCTGCCAGCGTCAGTTTGGGAGAGCAACTTTACCTAAGGGTCTTGAAGAATAAGCGTCCTCCTTATCTCTAGCCACTAGAGTCGGTAGAAATTGCGCACATCCCAAAACAGTTTTAAAACTAAATCACCAGAAGTTAAGGTTTTCTTGCTATAGTTCTGTAGTTTACCATATTCTTCATCTGCATAAAATAATCCTAAAGGCTAATTTAAAATTAGGTGGGAAAAATATTTCAGTTTATTGTTTTGCTCTGACTTTTGAATTGTATCAAGTGCTCTTCTATGTTGGATATAACAAAGACTGAACAGGAGTCTTTCACGTATTCTGTTTTTGTGCACCAACAATCTTTCAAGAAAGCTCCAATTGTTTTGGCAGATTACACACACTATTTATCTACGCAGAGCATTCTGCCATTAAATGGGTCACATATAGGCTCTACATTCCTTCAGAGGAATTGCAGAATGAGCATTCGTGCCATACTCACAATGGGAGAGAAGTATCTGATCTGAAATTTCAGCGCTGTGCTGGTTAAAACAGTGAGAGAAAAACAACATTGTTTTGCACTTAGAAACCTGTTTCTAATCAGCTGAGCTACTCCTATGGGGTCAAATAAAAATGATTAGCTTATTAAAAGCATAGCTTTGCTATTTAATAAGCAAAAATGATTGAAAATTCTGTTCCAGATCCTGATAATTTTAGTGTTTCTAGTTAAGCCTGCAAAATTGCATTCATTATTAGTGTCTAGATTCATTAACAATTCAATTTATAGATATTAATGCTTATAATGCATGCTTCGCTTGCCAAAACTTGAAGAGAAATTGTTTCAATTAGCTTTCATGGATCATGAGTCCTACCGGCTGGGTATTTTTAGACAAAAGATACAAACACATCCCCAAGCAATGCTAATGCACAGCTGGGATTCGTATGTAAGGTCAGCTCACAGTTTAAAAGGAAAAACAGTAAATGAGTTTTACACAGAGCAGTTAGACAGGAGCAGAAGCAATCAAATATTTGCAAGTCGCACTGCTCCCCTCCAACACGCCAGGATTCCCTGGGTTTTGTGCTGTGGTTTTCAACAGCCGAACCGGGAAGACATGGGCTAGCGACCCGGGTAAGGAGAGCGTTCCAGCACGTGCCTGAGCACACCGGGCATACGTACAGGCCTAGGCAAATTGTTCCTTTCTCATCCGGTTCAAACTATACAGCTAAAACCAGTGAAGATGCACAGATGTAACCGGGGACATAATTTTGCTCAACGTCTTCTCTTCTTCCCTTAGCTTAGTTACAGCCAGGGAAAAGAAACCAAAATCTACACCAACAATTTCGCACTGCATATGCAAAATAAAAGAACCAAAAGATCGCAGCCTAAAATACTCTGAGCAGAGCAGGTGGTAGGTGCGAGCGCTTTGTGACCAGTGCTGCCCAGCGCGTGAACAGAACGCCTGGGAGAAGCAAAAGCTCCATCCAGTCTCACAGCGACGCCACACCAGAAAGAGCTGAGCCGCGCCAGGCTCAGCTCTCACACGACTGCATGTGCTGTGTGTGAACCCGGGAAAGCACGCGGCCTCAGAATAGAGAGCAGCGATTTTATCTGAGCACTTAAAGGAAAAGCAGCCAGCATCACTTAGGTCCCCAGGCTGGACTTCGTTAATATAAAGAAGTTACTATAAGAAGTTGGCTTTTATTATTGCCAGCAATCCCTTACCCTTCCCTCTCCTCTTCTGAGCATTGTAAACACCAGCTGCAGAACAGGGAGATTCCAGTGCAGCTACTGCGTAGAAGGCATCGCGAGGTGCGCCAGATGTCTCTAAAGTCAGCGCACGTCCCCACAGACGGAGCTGACCTGCTGTTCCTGCTGCCTGGGTACAGGGCTCCATGGCAGTCCTGGTTCTCCTCTGAGAGCAAGGTGAACTAAATTCCAGGAATATGAGGATACTCAGTATTTCATCCAAGCAGCCTAAGCACCCGTTCCTCCATAAAGCTGGTCTTTGTTTCAAAAGCGTCCAGACTATACAATCAACTTATTTCTTTTGAGGTGGCTTATTTTTGGAAAGCAGCACCCAGGAGAATGCCACGCTAATGCCCACAGAGGCGTCGCAGACAGACATTTTGGTGTCTGCCTTGAGCATGTCTATCTCATGTTTATTTGTAGTGTGGAGAGTCAGGCCCACACCAAATTCTTTGCCAGTGACATGATAGCATATGCTCAGCTAGAATTTCTGTGCAGAGAAAAGCAATTAAGAAAAAGATTTTGAGGACTAACACCAGCACTGAAGTTAGCTGGAACCTGGTCTACAGACCAGCAATGTTAGCAGCAGACCCACTGCTGCTCAAGACTGCTTCAGGGCCAGCTATCTCAGAAGTACGTCTAATTAAAAATTTCTGTGGAGTTAGGACTTGAGGCAGAGTAACCTTGTTATAAGTCAAGAGAAAGCAAACCTGAATGATCTGTCTTCCACAGTTCAACTTCACCCTCATTTCCAGTGCACTAGTAAGTGATGGACCACATTTCACTCCTACTTGGAGCCACATTGCTGCTTCAGCACTACAAGGCGCAAAAAGCTGCTGGCGGTGATGAAGTGGAAATCAAGATGATATCACAGAGTCTCAAAAATCTCCACATGGCTCAAAATTTTCCAACCCTCGTTCCTCAACCCAGAAATTCACCCTGTTTGATTCAGATTAGGGCCAAACAATTGGAAAGAGCGGTACCAGAGACCAGATCGCTGCTCCATTCACGCTTATATTTTGGCAAAGCAGACACTATGAAGAAGTCCCTAGGCTACTTTCACTTACACCCAGTCTATTTCAAGCCTCAGAATTAATACAGAAAAGTCATCTAAACAACTATTTTTAATGATCTGATGCGTGTCCTCCAACACCAAGCAAAAAGGAACACAAGCTCACAAACCTTAACCTGCAGCATCCATGCTCCCAAAGTCATTAATTTAAGATTATATTTTGAACAGTACATAGAGTCAACTGTTAATTGAATAAGCAGAATGCCTCAAAAATATATCAGAAATTAAATGACAATCCTAGCCTTACTGCCAACAGCTGTGGTCAGCAGTGAAATCATTAACAATGCTGCATTACTATTTGGGACCATAATTCATCTGGTTTAGAAAGTCCACAGAGGCCTGACTTGCTTTGCTATGAAAAAGAGAGCAAACAGACTCCAATTACGAGAAGATCCTGTTCTTTACCGCACCCACTTCCTATGTGCCTGCATACATCTTCTACCAGCCTCTGAGCAGTCCGATCATTCCTTTGACTATGCAGAATCACAGAATAGCCCAGGTTGTAAGGGGCCTCAAAAGATCATTTGGTCCAGCCTTTCATGGGGAAGGAGCCTGACCCTGCTCAGTTGCATCTTGAAAACCTCCAGTGACGGGTACTTCACCACATCCCTGGGGAGGTTGTTCCAGTGATGGGTTGTTCTCACTGTAAAAACTTTTTCCCCTTATAACAAGATGAAACCTCTCCGAGTACAACTTAGACCTGTTGCCTCTTGTCCTCTCCTCATGAAGAGAGCGCCTCTGTCCTCTCTGTAGCCACCCTTTAACTACTGGAAAACTGTGAAGCCGCCCCTGAGCCTCCTCTTCTCCAGGGAGAAAAGACTGAACTCATTCCTTTGGTCTTTCTTCACAGGGGAGGTTCTTCAGCCCCTTCATTGTCTTTACGGCCCTCCTTTGGACCCTCTCCAGTCTGCCTGTATCTTGAATTGTGGGGACCAGAACTGGACCCACTACTTCAGGTGGTGCTCGACAAGTGCCGAGTAGAGTGGGATGATCATGTCCCTGTCCCTTCTGACATGTCCACCTCGCCACCTACTCCAGTGTCATCAGCAGGCTTGTTGAGGGTGTTTTCCATCTCACCGTGCAGATCATTTATGAGGATGCTGAACAGCGTGGGGCCCTGGTACATGGCACACCTGTAACAGGCACTTTGAAAAAATACATGGTGGCAAGTAGCTCCTTTCTTCAGGGATGGCTTATGCAGGAAAAGCGCAAAGAAGAGTGACAAACTGCTTTTCATTGTCAAAGACTGAATGTATCAATGATGGAAAGTTTTCCAGCTGGTAGTTTGGTTAGTTGGAAGAGCTTGTATTATCAAAGTGATTTTATTTTTAATTTCTGGAGGGTAATCCAAAGGCAGCATTTGTTGTTTTGGGGGGGTGGTTTGTTGTTGGTTTTGTCGTTAGGTACATCCCTGACAGTTTGTTTCCGTTGGCAGGAAATGCAATAACAGAGCCCATTTCCTCACAAATGAAGCAAAGAGGCAAGTTCTCCAGTACTCTTCCCTTAACTCTTGTACCAGTTTAGCCATACTTAAGGATCTAAAGTAACCCCGGAAAGTGAAATTTTCATTGCAGGGCCAAATATCACTATTTTCCACCCTTACAAACTAGGCATTGCTTGCTGTATTTCCTATCCCTACTCCTAAGCACGCCACATCTGAATTACAATGACAGTCAGATAAAGACTGAAACCTGGCATTTTCTGACATCTTCCACACTTAGGGTTTTGTACATCAAAGACACCATGCTGCAGCCCACTGGGAAACTAAGTAAATGGGCAAA
The DNA here is from genome assembly GCA_009806455.1 of Tetrax tetrax. Classification (NCBI taxonomy): domain Eukaryota; kingdom Metazoa; phylum Chordata; class Aves; order Otidiformes; family Otididae; genus Tetrax; species Tetrax tetrax. Next base: position 114,326 of record WHYT01016261.1, read on the forward strand.
TACACTCAGAAGGGAAGAGGACTCTGTGCTGTTGGAGTATGTTTAGGTTCAGCATTTCAGCAGTTTAAGTTCAGCAACCATACTGTCAGATCAACAGTGAAAACACAAAGAATAGGAGAGACTGGGAGCCACCTTCTTTTTTTGATATAAAAACCAAACCATACAGCTCTTTCCCTGAATAAGCCTATGTAAGATTGTAAAGACAGAGGTGTGTACAAATCCTCCTGCAAACACTAAGGAAGTATATGAAGTATTCCCTGGAGTCCTACATGCAGAAAACCATGGTGTGTCAAATTCAACCCTTTCATAATCGGGCCATCATGTTCTTCAGATGGCCTCAAGATGTTGGTCAATCTACAGCTCATTTCAATTGTCTGGTCCTGAAATGAGTAACTGAACTGGGATCTACATATGAAAGCAACTATACAATTCCATTTGTCTCATTTTGAGCAGATGAGAACAGCTATGGCATGTGTGCTGGTTTAAGTACACAGAAGCAGAATAAAAACTAACAAAAAATAAATTAAGAACTTATGTTACAAGCAGCTTGTTCTACTCCCTTCGAGATCCGAGTATAAGCTTCTTCCAGTCTAGCAGCATTATCCCAGGCTTGTCTAGTTCTCATACAGCCGCCACGTAACAGCTCACAACAAGGATGAGGCAAAGCTGAATCCTATTGCCATGTAAAACACAGAGTCATGAAAAGGAGCAATGCTGCATGAAAGAGAAGACCCAGACCAAACAGCTAAGCGCCCCACACGATTCTGCGTAATGGGTAAGCCACGGAGGGACAACTCCATCTGCTGCAGATGAAAGCAAAGGTCTCCATCAGGCTGCAGACCCGTGAACCTGCACCTACAGTCCTTGCTTTACCTTCCTGCATTGCTGCGAGGTGACCAGCTAGAGTGGACGGTGTCTGAAGCGGCCGGACTCTGCCTATGAAGACAGACGCAAGCCATCCCCACTGACTAGAGGACGTACAACTAGCTCACAAGCTGTGGCCTGGAAGCCTTCCAGTACCTGCAAAACATCCACAAAGTGCTGTGACACTTGAAGGGAGTGACCAGAGCCAGAAGGTGTGCCTACTCCATACAGAAAGGGTGCCAAACGTGCGTTCTTCACTCTTGCACATCGTAGTTATCAGATTTTGGACTCATTTCTGCAGCTTGATGTGAGACACTTTGCAAGCCAGAAATCCCCTTTACCTCAGGATGCAAGTTTCTTCTCAGGGTGTCTACAGATTTATTTGTATTTATTATCTCCAAAGAGATACAAGTACCCCAAGTTTGTCACGGCTATCTGTACTCATCTCTGACACAAGATAGCTTAATGGTTACAAATAAAATAGAGATTTATACAAAGTCAGGAAGGTCAGATTTCCAATTACAGAGCTAGAAACAAGATGGAAAGTAATTAAGAAGTGCATACGTTATGTTTAAAAGAAAAAGATTCTCTCTTCAGTATACCTTGTCTAGAATGCCTCTGTGTTTTGCTCGCCACAACAGTTGGGGACTGAGTCCACAGATTCACTGTTTTCCATGTGACCATTTCAGACCACCAGTGTTTAAAGCTGGTTGGAAGGAGTGACAAACCCTGCCCTGTCCATCCCAGACTGCTCCAAACATCTTATCTTCCTTCAGCAAATTCTGTTTTTTTCCTGTACTCCCTCATTTTAAATTTAGTTTCCCCATTTGCTTTCTTAATCCAGAAAGAATGTAACTTCCATAATTTGCCTCTCCTTACACCAATTTTTAATTTTTTTTTTTTTCAACTAATGTGACTAGTAAACATGTTACATTGAAGATGCAGGTGCAATGAGTAGCCTCCAGTATTCAGAACATTCCTTGTTACCAGCTTCCTCCTCCAGCTCACTTTAAGGCATCGTGTTCCAGCTGGGGCAGAAAACAGCTGACTTCCCACTGAGTGGTACTCGTTGTTTGGTGCATCTCGAGCAGCCTTCACATCTTACAGTGGCACGCCTCAAATATACTTCACGTCTTCCACATCACTTCAGCAGGGGCTATTTAAGCAAAATTAGCTACAGCCTGTATCAGAAGCCAGATAAAATGTAGCAAGCAGAAGACACCTAACTATACACACTGGTAGACCCTTACATCAGCTCCGTGCGCTTCACCATCCGGTCTTGCAGCGGCTAGGCCGCACCACTCTGCGCACTGCAGAGGAAACAGCCAGTCTCAGTTCCAGACATTCTCCAGTTTTATAACAATGGCCATTTAACATAAGACTTCTACATTCACTTCACCATACCTCACTGTGTCTGCTCTGCAGAGAAGATGAACTGTACATTATTCCATTGAGCTGTACCTACAAGCTCAGTCAGAAAAGGCCTACATTAAAGGTTCATTCATGACCCTTAATGGGCTAAACACAGCTGGAGTAGGGGGAGAATGGCAGAACTTTATATCTCTGATTTCCGCTTGAAAAATGAGCGGCAACCCACATTAAGAGGTCAATGAGGTTGCAAAAATCAAACATTAAAAGCTCAGAAACACTTCAAGGTTCCCTATCCTACCCCAACTCATTTTCCGTGGTCATAGGAGTAGATGACCTTCAAAGGTCCCTTTCCAGCCCGAACTACTCTGGTTCTATACACATGGCATTGCTGTGCAAGACTTCTGTCTAAATCAGCTTACAGCACTAAGCTGAAAGGTTTTTCTAATTCATAAAGCATTGGTCTAGAAAACTCAAAAACCACTTTTCATCTCTGCTCTGTCACAAACCCCTTGTAAAAAAAAAAAGCTAGCTGAAGCCATACTATAATGTATAGAAAGGAATGAATTAAGACTTTACCAATAAACTCAATATTGTGCTAAGAAATTATCCATTGTTTGAGTGCAAATTTGTTTTAAATTTCAACTCCAGACATCAGAAAAATTAAAACCAAAATAAACCAAACTGCTTTTTGACAATTGATAAACTTTGCTTATACAGAAATGCTTGAAAACAAAGTCAAGTTCTTTTTTCAGAAACATAGCCTGGGCATTGATTTATATAAGTTCTTATTTTTCTGACTTGTTTTTTGCCTCCCGACACTGGAATGATTCAAGAAAAATAAATTATTCTTGGCAAAGAGCACTGTTCACTAGTAACTGTCTAAATGCTATTCTTGAACCATTTCCTTTTGTCTTTTCGAGATTCACTGCTTGGTTTTGCAACCTTCAAACTTTAGCAACTCTAACTCTATGGTCACATATTCCTCCCTGCCTTCAAAAAATCCCACCGTTTTACAGTAGTAAATACAGCTGACTTCATTTTCGCATTTTATTTTTTCAGAAGAGCAGACGGGCCAGTGGTTAGAGTAAGGAGGGTTACATGGTGAGAGGATGATGGAAAAAAGAAACAAACCAACCAGCAGAGACAGATTAAGCACAGAGGGAATTAAGTAGCAGGACATAGGCTGGTCTGGCAGAAGAGGTGTTAATAGGCATCAGAAAAGCTAAACAGCTCCCCTTGTTTTCACTCTCACTGGAGAAGTTTGCCCATTTCTTCCCCAGAGGCTTTTGGCTTTCTGCCCAAGAGATCATCTCCTGGCACCCCAAATCAGACACAAGCTGAAAAGTTGGGCCAGCCTCACCACAGAGATGAGCTGCACGCGGTCCAAACATTTCATTCCTCACGCCACCAGGAGAGGACAAGTTGCCTTCCTCTGGTTATCGTGAGTTCAACTGCCTGTCCCCCCACCTCCCAACCAAAACCAAACAAAAAGTGCTCTCAGCAGTTGTTAGCAGTGTGAGCAGCCTATAGAGCAAGTTCATCCCTTCTTGGGATGGAAAACAAGGCTCCAGAACATGAGACAAAACATAGGTGATGAAAATAAATGGGAGAAGGAGGGTTCTCAAAAAGGTTGAGAGAGCATCAGATAAGCTGTGGTGAGAAGGAAGAGTTATTGTACTCATGAGCTACCCATAGCTTCATATCTGAGCCTCAGGTTTTTTTTCCTTCCCTCAAGAGACAATGCCTGCAGTAAGCTCAGCAAGTCCCATCCCCGTACGGTTATTTTGTGCATTTCGGAAAAAACTGAGCTGGGTGCTCCAGATATCACCACAGGAAAGGGTCCGTTTCAGAATCCCTGATTTGGTTTGAAAGATTTCCATCTCAGAAAAGCTTTGATTCTGACATGACCAAAAACCTCAAGTTTTACTTTGTCACAAAGACTGGAAATTTACAGCTTGCAGTTTTAAAAAAAAAAAAAGTTATTTATGTGCAGGAATGATGGCCTAGTTTAAAAAAAAAAAAACAACCAAAAAAAACCCCCACAAAACAACCCCGCCTGCTGCCCTTCTACTCTCACACACCCATGTTGGAGAGGCAGGCTCCTTGCTGGTATTTGAGCTTAGCAAAAGGAAGCCACTTCCTCATTAAGACATACCCAACTATGGTAATAACATGGGGAGCCAAAAGTAGTAACAGATTTATTATTACCACTGTGTGGAAATAAAACTTTTTTTCCCTCTGTTACTCAGTCCAGTTAATTATCCATGCAAAGTAAAGTTATTCCTGGCAGCCAGAGAGGCAAAACTAACTTCAGTAATGCTGGGGGTGGAATGGTTGTTACACAGGAGAAGAAACGAAACAGTTCAGCAAATTAGCCTGGATAGATACACATTGGGATTGGCCTCCAGAGATTCAGAATCCCGGATTCAATGCTTTTAGGCTTATCATACTTTTTATTTAATAGAGAAGTGTCTGATCTGGGACTGCATCATATCCCAAAGACTCTATGAAGAGGTAATTTTTTCAGAGAGCGCCCTGAGGGTAACAGGAAAAATTACAGAAAGCTTCAAACCATTCAGCTCCCACAAGTATCCCCGCATTCTGGACTTTCACTTAAGCAACAAAGCACAACCAGCAAGGAATTTGTGGTGGTTACCCAATACTTGGATGGGTATTACAAAGCGCAGCACTAAATGCTTCCATAGCCCAACGTTTTCCTGGAAAAGCATAGTCTGATTTCAGTGAGGGGAGCACAAGGCTGAGATTGCAGCATCTTCTCGGTGTTACTGGCTTCGGCGCAGCTCAGCCCAGAACACCACATGGCCCCAGCTCCCAGCGCATTCCAGAGACACCGTGTGTTTGCTCTTGAAGATTATTTGTCCTAGAAAATGTCCCCACAAACAAAAAACCCCACATACCTATGACAGTTGGAGGACGGAGAAATCAAGCCATAGAGGGAAAAACCCCAAACCTACAAAAAGCACACGCAAAGCAAGAGCTGAAAGTGAGTAAAACCACAGAATTTATTCAAAGTATTTATTTCAACCGTCCACAGGCACAGCGATTGTATAAACAACAAACGACGGGAACACAAACGAACTCTATGGGAAAAGAAACCCCTCACTTTTTTTTCTGCAGCAAAGTACAGACCACCAAGAACAGTTTGACTCCAATACCCAGCATCAGTTCCCACACGAGAGCTGTTATTGTTGGCTTCAGCGCCCAAGTCCAAGAAGAACAGTAAGAACATGCATTCTGCTAATGTTTGAATAACCCTTGCCAACAAATTGATCCCACAGCAACAAGGCTGTAGAGGATGGGTTCAAATAAATATGTGAGAGAGGTAGCAAGTAAAGGGAGAAGACAGGCAGCACTCCTCTTTCAGCATAAGTGTTCAGTGGGAGCTCTTTTTATTTCCCTTATTTGAAATGGATCGTTTCTTTTTCCCCCCTTCTTAGGAAAAAACCAACCCAGAAGGGCATTGGTGAGCATCTGTAATTTACATGCAAGGGAGAGACAACTGCCAGAGAAATACAGATTCCACAGATGTTAACCCAGAGGACAGCCCAAATTAAGCAAGTCTCTAAATAAGGTCTGGGAGGCACTTTCTGAAAAAAGCAGCATTTTTCCAAAGTTGGTGATTACAGCTGTCAGCTTAACCCCAGTCCAGCAGACATTTACCTGGCTACCCTACGCTAAATCCGTCACCTCCACAGGTAAAACATGAACAGATCATGGAGAGAGGGGACAATCTCTGGTGTCTGTATTTGACTTCTATCAGAGACAGTATTTGGAAACATCAAAATGGGCTTCCCTGGTAAACCTGAAAACCAAGCCCCTGTTAACCCACAAAACAGATTCCTCGTGGCGGTGAGTGATGCAGGCTCCTACACGTGAGCTAAGGGCCCCGTCCAAAGCCGAGCTGAGCTGGAGGGTTCCAAGGGCTCGAGCTCCTATTTCTGCACAGCACCCTACTGAGTAACTGCCGTCCCAGCACCGGCTGGGCCATCTCCCGCACGCTGGAGTTACACTCCACACCTCCAAATCAGCTTCATCAAACTGCCACGGGAGCAAATCTGCAGAGGCATGAATGGAACTGTAATTTTATTCTTTAGGAAATACAGTTTCCTTCTCATACAGCATCGAGGACAACATTGACCTTTGATGATTATTCTTTGCGGATACCTTCGTTCTTTTCCCTCTCACACATATTCACCTGTTTGGTACCTTGGCTCGTCAGAGATGCACGCATGTACATCATACCACAGACGCAAAGAAAACAGAACAGAGTGAATAATTAAAAATACAGTAAATATATAATTGTTTTCAACTGCCATGCCCCACTATAAACTATTTCCTGAAGAGAATTAATCCTTTCAATATTTTCAGTCCTTTACAGACTCTTAATATTAAGTGGGACTCTGTAACTTTAATTGGGATTTTCCATCTTGCACAAGTAAACCTTTTCCATAGTACAGTCTTTTAAAATTATAAATAAAACACCCAACTATTTTCTTTTTCCCACAGATGAGACCATTAAAACATTGACATTTTAATCTGTTCTATACAAGAGTGAGTTGTGTCAGCACACTGCTTCCAGCTACAACAACAGAAAAACCCAAGTTTAATTAAAGACAGTGGAGAAGCTGCATTGTGGTGTCTGAACCACAAAGATGCATGGCATGGTCTCTTGCTTGCTCACCATTCTGGGCTCAGTTTCCTCTTTGGATAACTGCTTGGCAGGCACAAGACAATTGAAAAGAAAGGGGAGGGAGGACAAGCATCAAATGTATTTGCTCAGATAGAAAATGTGAAAGGTGAGACCATATACCTGAGACTTACATGCATTAAAAATTTTACCCAAATTTTACCAAAACCATAGCACAAACACCCTATCACAAACGCACAGCAGAAGCCAATCACACCCACATCAACCTTGGCATTTCAATGCCAGGGCTTCCATTGATCCAAGCTTTAATGCTGTGAACTGACACTCAGTTCCACTGACAAATTCTTTTCCCCGGCAAGTTCAGTGATGTTCTGTTTTCAACAATGAAACCACAAAATTCTAGGGTTCCACTTCCAGGTAAGCAAGAAACCCACTGCCTGCCAGGTAGCACCTAGCACTTCCAGTAGGAACCGTCCAGCAACTTGTCAGCCCAGGCCCCTTCAAGGGGAAGGAGTGCTGCAACAGGGGCGCGGCGGGGGCCCCTCCTGCAGCAGAGAACATTTGGAGGGGACACAAGGCCACCCTACTGCAGCAGCAAGTCCCTCCCCGCAAGCTAAAAGATGGAGGTCTGCAGCTCTGCGGTGATTCCTACCAGCACTTCCACCGCAGCACAGGCTGCGACGCTTCCCACGCCCTCCCGCCGCCTGCGCTCGCTGCTGGGCGATGCGTCAGGAGAGGCTGAGAGCCGGGTGTGCTCGGCTCGGAGGACGTGAGGCTGAGGGGCAATCTGACTGCTGTCGGCAACCACCTCATAGGCAGTGAGAGAAGTGAGACACTCTTCTTGGAGCTGCTCAGAGAAAGGACAAGAGCAAACAGAAGAAAGTTATAGCCAAGGGAATTTCAGCTACAGATGAGGAAAAATTCTTCAGTGAGTGTGGTCAGTGGAACAGGTTGCCTAGGGAGGTTGTACAATCTTCAGCTGTGGAGTTACTTCAGAACCAAGGGGGAGAAGGTCCCAAGCTGCCTAACATCACATGAGCAGCACCTTGCACAGGTGTCCTCTGAAATTACCCTTCCACCAAAATTATTCTACAATCATATGACAGACCTGTTCCTCACACCCCTGCTACTACTTGGAAAATGGGAGCAGGTAGACAACAAAAACGTAATCTCCAGTAATAAGTTATGTATGACGCTGCAGACTGAAAAAATACACCTTTAAGACTCACATACCTGAGTGTGTTTAGACTGCACAAGCTAATAATTCCCAAATAAACAGTTATGACAGCATCAGAATTCTTCACGAGAACGGCTGGTCCCAGATGACAGCCTTAAGCAGCCCTTGGGCACTTTTATTCCCAAGTCAGGAACTTAACTTTTATAGTTAAACCTTAGAAGTAGTGTAAAAATTAATGCAGACTTGTTCTGCACCTGGCACCTTCCAATAGCCATCAGCTGGATGAGGATTTCTCCTTCCAAACTGCCAATGCAGTCACCCTGCAGTTTTCCCTTGCTCGGTCGGAAAGGCACCAACACCGAGCCGTTTACTGTGGCTTCCTTACCTTACCCAAACAGGTGCTGCCTCGTTTTCTTTGCTTAATTCACATGTCAAAGCCACTACAAACAGGAATATCAAGGGACTAAGATAAAGTGGGTTTTGCACTAGAAGTGAGACTCAGCATTTCTAATGAGTTCATTTTGTTAGCATTTAGAATCATAGAATTATAAAATTACAGAACGGTTTGGGTTGGAACGGACCTTTAAAGGTCGTCTAGCCCAGCCCCCCTGCAAGGAGCAGGGACATCTCCAACTTCATTTCACATCCAAATTTCCTTTCCAAGCACACAGAAGTCTCTTAGTAATATGCCTTTTTCTTTTTTAAAGAAAAAAAATACAAAACAAACCACCACGTCAGTTTACAAACATTGTCACTCACTGTCTGGAGAAGAATATTGCTAGTGTTTGATCTTGCTCTCTTACAACTTCACTTCACTTCCAAAGTAAAAGGACAACAGTTTACATTAGCTGATGTCCCTGAAGTAGGGGATTAGTCAGAGTTGTGTAAATAGCAACAAAATAGCAACTGGATATGAAAGTGAAAATAAGAAAAAGTATACAAAGAACAGTGTTACTATAAGGATCAGCATCTACCAGTGTCTGCAGAACTCCAGCAGCCTAGTTCCAGCTAAATGAAGCTCTGATCATTCTGAAACTAAAGCTGGAGTGTAATAAGTGTAACTCAAACTGTACTACAAGTCACAGGCAAGTTACAACCCATCTTCCAAAATTAAGGAGAAAAGCTTTTCAGCTGGCAGGCAGAATAAACAGTGATATAGATGAGGATGCAAAGGGGGGAAAAATAGATACCTTCACCCAAAACTTTTATGGGTAGGTATGTAAAACTGTTTCCTGCTTGGTCCTTTGCACAGAATAGGAAAGAATTATACCAAGGAAAATATATTCATATTCTTGATCAGTTTCTCAACCAGCTCCACACCCCCACTGCACTCCCAAACCCAAACTACCCAACAACTAAAACACCTTCTGCAAAAAACAACCTGCTCTCATTAAGACACTTCGAGAAAAGCGAATTTTCAAACTAACACAACATACTGGATGCATGTTGATTGCCAAGCTGCTTTGAAAAATCTCACCCAGTGACAGCTCCTGAGCCTTTGAAGATGCATCCATGTGTACTGCATTCCTGTCGGACAGCACACCCCTTCTGTTTGTACACATACCAGCTATCAAAAAAAAAAAAGACACATCTAGTATTGTATCTGATGAAAAGGAAGTATTAAATATCTCTTCATGGGGGATCTTTGTTGAGAGCATGGAAATTTATTTATTTATACACCTGCTTTCCTCAGTGCACATTTCACTGTATTTCCATTTTCAAGCATGTCTCTAACATGCATAAACTGCAATTTTTCCTGTGCAAAAGCACCATGTTCTAAACTTGACATTTCTGAAGGAATTTCCATTCACAATTTACAAGAGTGCTTTCTCCATCTACTTCCCAAAGAGAAAAAAAATCCTAAGAAAGTCAGTGAATCCAAGTAGAGACTTCAGAAGTTCTTTCAGACAATCAAAAGCAGGATTTTCCAACCAGGCAGCTGTAGTTCATTAGATCTGCCACGGACCGTGAAAGCCACTTGCCAATAGTGTCGAAAGACTATTACTCATTTCAATCTCTCTGAAGAGGACAGCGCTCTGACAAAGCATTAGTGAAAAGCAGAGCTTGGGGCTCCGACTGCAACAGCTAAGCACGCGGACAGAAGTTCAATACCGCACGTGAAGCTGAGATGCAAAGGCATAGTGATGTCCCAGCTTTTCACGTTCAGAGATCGGGGATTCCGTCGAGATTATAAAGGGAAAAAGTGCTTTGGAAATAAAAATGAGCTGGCCATGTGGATGAAAATCATATGATACAACCTGGCAGAAGCCTATTTCCAAACACCAAGTTTTCTGCAATCCTTTGAGTCTTGCTAATCTGCAATTGACAGCAAAAAAAAAAATTCTAGGACTAGTCAAATCAGCTAAGAATCTCTCACAATGCAGCAGTTAAGTTGATCAGAAGTACTAAGATGGCTTGCCTGAAATACATACAAGATGAAGGCAAAGATAAAAAGGGAGCCTGGAAAATGCTAATTTTGTTCTTTTAATGACTTAAATTTCTGCACAAATAATAACAAAAATAAGGTCTTTTAACCGTAATACATAACTGGGAGCGCTTGGCGCATGTGAGCGTTTGTCTGGCAGATGTTACAATTGTGGGTGTTGAATTCAAACACAATGCCTCCCCCTTTAGTTGGCTGCAATAACCTAACCTCTTCTAACAACTGTTCTCTTCTGCACCAGCTTTGCTCTTCACTGTTAACGCCTGCGGTAGCACCCTGGACGTTGTACTAGCAGCCCGCTCCGTGCCCAGCAGTGTTACAGCGGACAGACTCCACACAGCACGTTGCACATCTCCCGCAGAAGAGAAACACGCCCAAGGCAGAGCCCTTCGCTGCCGCGTACCACAACCTACACACATGCCAGCTGCCACACGCCGGTACATCAGCTCTGCTCTCCTGTACCGGGAAGTGGCTAGGAAGAGCTGTCAGAAACCCAGCAGCCAAACAAGAGATGAGATGATTTCTCCATTAGCGTCTGTTAATCACACAAACGCCACCCCCCAGCCTCCAGATATTAGTATAAAATCTAAAGCAATGAAAAGGACTTCACAGAAAGCATTCTCTCTTCATCCCTGAGAATCAGTAATCCACTTTGTACAGGTCACTTGGATTCTACTTTTTAAAACTGTTTTTACACATTACCAATCAGAGAGAGACCAAATAGTTTTCATTCCTAACATACATCTTAGAGAATAACGTTTGCGGAAAGTTGTAGAAAAGCACGATGAATATACAGCAAATAGCACAAACTAATCAAATTATATACTTAAATATTTTCTTAGTATTCCAGAGAAGGAGCAGATTATATTTTACTGAGGAGATGTACTGCAATATAAGCAACATTGCACTCACAGTAGAGCTGGCTTCTCTGTTTTGCTCCAACTGAAAGAAGTTCTATGAAAAGGACTAAGGACTAGCGGCATAGCCACAGAGCCAGTATTTTCACAGGCTAGATAAGTGTCAACGGCCTCCTTGCGTGGGAAAGTATTTTAGGAAAAACCTTAGGGGTCTGATGTGACGCAGGCTACGTTAAATGGCCCTATATAGAGTGCATTAAAAAGCCAAACTCTACAGTACACAAACGAGTACCAAACAGAACGATTGCTCTTAGAGTACGACTGCATATCAAAGAGAATCCTCTCTGAGAGGGTACCAGAAAGAGACATTCAATAGTGACTTTTATGAAGGAAGGATAAAAAAAACAGGTAGTTCAACAGGTTCCTGAAATCCTAGCAGTGGTCAATAAATCGACTTCTTCACATTATATGAAGAGGCTGTACTTAGCAAATCACTGTGTAAGCTGCCTCAATAACAGCACTCCTGCTATCAAGTTTACTTGCAATGATTCCAACAAAGAAATTAATTTCTTAGATGACAAGAAAAGGTTATCTAGAATGGGGAAAACACAGGAGACAAAATTTCCAGCAATAAAACAAATACCAGACTCTGAACTGAATTTGAAGCTATCTTTTTTTCCTCGGAAAGATTTTTAAATCCCTGTAGCCCAAACACTAGAGCTACAAAGAAAACATCCTACAAACTGCATTTCTAAAAATACAAGGAAAGCATAAGGAACTAGGCCTTTTTTTCAAAATCTGATTCACTAAAGCATCCACGTGCATACTCTTCCTCAGGCAAGGCCCATAACAAGAAAATATACTTACACCATAATCAAAGTTCTACACTAAAAAGCAAACCTTACTTTGAGCCAGGGGTTGATTTACACCTTCTCACAGACTTTGATACAAAGAAAAACTCAGCAAGAACTTCCCAGACTTCAGAATATACTCTTTTCACAAGTACAAAGGTGTTTCTTGTGACTTCAGCAGTAATAAAACACATGCCTAGTGCCACCTTAATGATTTTATTAATCTGTTTATGCCCAAGAGACCTTAAACAGGTGTCAATCACCCATCTAATTTCCCAGTTATCAATTTTTTTCATAACTGTTTCCATGAAGGGAGATCACTTTACTCAATGACACCCTTTATTCCTCTTACTATAATACACAGCCTTCAGTTCTTGTTCTCATTTTATCCTGCTCACATTTGTCTCATGCATATAAAGTGAGCAAAATGACATGGTTTACATATATGCCAACAGGGAGGTGGCATCAACATACAACAACAGGGAAGTTTGGTTTTGGAAGTCATTATACAAAAAAGTGGACTACCTTCCTCTATTGCCCAAAGATCTACACCCACCTGTTCTCTTAAAGCAGTTCAATCCATCATACATCTACAAACGATATGATCTAGATATTGGCATCGAACAATTAGCCTGTATGCGAGGTGGATTGATTACAATACTTTACTTGCGTGATCAATTTCTATAGATTTGGTTTTAGCTGTAAAAGTTTGTTGAATTTCTCTGTTTCACAGCTGCAAAGATTAATGTCAAAATACTAATCAATTATAAACCAAAGCTATGTAGTTCACCTAAAATAACCCAATGAGATTTAGACCTTCATCTTCTATCACACCTTCATCTAGCCACAGACGCCAAAAACAGTGACAAGGCCTTCAAGGTCAAAGTCAACCACTTAATGCTGTCGATCCGGCCTGTTAAGCAGAGGACCTCTAGGAAACATCACACTGATAAAGGATTAATGCAAGCTGAAGTCCCACAGGAAGTCACGTGACTCAGCTAGGACATTTAGAAATTAACTGAGTAGCTTGAACTAGGTCAAACAGGAAAGAGTTAAGATCTAGGTTTCAATTTCCATGGTGATTAGAAGAAAAGAGCTGTCTGAAGAGCTGTTTGGACCATTAATGCTCAGTTTTAGTATCCTTTGGAAAACCTGGGATATTTGAGAGGACAGAGAGAAACAATAACAGTATTTTTTTTTTTAAATCTGGTGGCTTGAGTAACTATGATCTTGTCTGTCTGACACTGACCTCAAAGTAACAAAATGGCCAATACAAGACTCTAGCTGAAAAGAAACTGAGAGGGTAATATACCATTAATGATATGAATTTTCATAAAATATAGTTAAAAATCAAGTTAGTCGAAGAATATAAGTTTACTACTAACTAATAACATAGATATAGCAGATTTTTGTAAGGCAGTTGACTTGATGCAAAATGACGTTTGATTAAGAAACTCAAAATCAACATGACACATCAAGTGGGCTAGAGACTGATGGGCTTCAGTGTAATTGCCAATGAGGCCAAGCACTAAATAAATGTTTCCAGCATATATCAATTAAATATCAACACAAAAGAAAATAGTTTCTTTTATCCCGCCTTCAAGAGCTTGACCCTATGTTGTTCAGCAGTTTTGCCTATGCCCTGAAAAAACCCACAAGATGATTACTGAACAAATTTACAGACTAGAGTGATAAAAACCAAGAATCTGTGATAAAAAGCAATTTAGTTTGCCTGGTAAAGAACAGTCAAGCAAGGATCATAGTTTTTAATAAAGCTAAGTGTAAGAAAACACGTCTAAGCCATATTTACGTGTTGGAAGCCTATCCTGAAAGCAGGTATTCTAAAAGGTCATTGTAGAAAAACATTTGTAGGGAGCTTCAGTGAGACGCTGTGGGTAAACAGGACTATGGACATCATTTTACTTTCACATTTCCTCCAAAGCTAAAATGACACAAGCGAGGCTTATTCGGAAAACAGCTGGTGGCAGAAAGGGCCCCGGGCTGTACAGAGGCAGGAGAGAACCTGGGAGCGGGGCACAGGCCATCATCAAGTGCATGAGCCCACCAAACCCTCCTCCCTCCCTCCCTCTTCGTCTGAAGGCAAGCAAGTATACAGGGGAATGCTTACTCTGTGACGTTCCAATTTCTTCTATTTTTCCCCATGAAGTCTGTATGCAAACTGAAACCAAACCAAAACACGCTAGAGGAAACACAGAGGCAAAGGATATACTGGGCTGTGTGGGCTGGGGACCGACCCGGACAGCGAAGGGAAAGAGTAAGGAATGACTGAGCTAAAGGCGTGGACGCACAGCTCCTCCCAAAGAAGGTGGCAGGACTTCAGAAAAAAGCAAATGAACATCTAAAATGCTACTGGCAGTAGCATATGCAGCATATTGTCATTTTTAAGCACAAAGACTACTAAAGTGCCAGTTGCTTCAGTCTTGATCCAAGATGGGAAAATAAGCTGGAACCACTGGTGGAAAACTATTTGTTGCAGCACACAATAAACAAAAGGAAAACCCTTGTGTCCTTTCATACATTTCAGGTTACTGTTAGCACCTCAAAGTAAGTTTCTCAAGTTACTGGGCACCTACCAGGTTCACGTTTTCTGCCGCCTGTCAGGCTTTGCTCCTGCTGGTATTAACCCTATCCCACGCCATTACAACGAGACTCAGAGTGGGGCAGACTGCTTTGAAATTCCTTGACATCAACTTTAGCAAGTTACAGCTGAACTTCAATATAAACTCACATACTTAAAAAAACAAACAAAACCCTCCCCTAGAAAGCTACCAAAAGTTTAATTGAAACAGAGGTAAGGAAGGATTTGGGCTTCTCATGCCTGCTTGAAGGTTAAATTGGACAAAACCCAACAATTCGGAAGCAGTTATGATGGTACACATCTTAACTCCAATCATAGCTCTCCAAGGAACATCCTCAAATGCTAACAACATATATTCAACTTCTCCTGCTTCTTCCTTTTGTACCTTGCCTTTGCAGATGATGCAGAGTATTAAGATTTCCCTTTCCTGAAAGAAATCCCCTGTCTTGAAAAGCTGTACTTAAGAGGAGCTACTTACTTATGGTACAACTAAGCGTTTTGCTTTCTTAAGCCATGAAATTCCATCACTAAGTTTCACAGCTTTTTTTTTTTTTTTATCTGATGTATAGAAATACCAATGCTACGATCTTACTCACCTGTTACACAGCCTCCTTTGCAAGCACTGTTCCATCCCACCCAGCTGCTGACAATCCCGTGACAGGACACAAAGCATACCAAAAACATCCACTTCTTTGTTCTGACCGTAAATGTATAGAAAGGAGAGGAAGAAAAAACCCTCAGAGAACTTTGCCTAGGATTTCTTAATACCAAAAACTGTCCCACCATATTCTTTCAGCTAATCCCAGAGAGGTGTGACCTCCATCAGCAGCCAGGCCCACCAACGGGACTCCTCGGGTTCCCACCTGACGGCGGCTGTCAGCAGCAGTCGCAGCTGAACCGTGCTGAGCAGTTCAGCTGTCATTCTAGCCACGAT
This sequence comes from Tetrax tetrax, assembly GCA_009806455.1. Classification (NCBI taxonomy): domain Eukaryota; kingdom Metazoa; phylum Chordata; class Aves; order Otidiformes; family Otididae; genus Tetrax; species Tetrax tetrax. Next base: position 130,091 of record WHYT01016261.1, read on the forward strand.
CGAGGCAGCAGCAACATTACTTCAGCAGTTGTGATTAAACAATAGCTCTGATACAAGGTCTTTTGTTAACAGCTAGGCGAGATTTCTGCTATGAGAAGTACTACCACAACAGGACCACCCAGACATCTCCAAAACAATTTTCTGTCACCAGTCTGCCTGCCCATGAGCCAGGATCCAGCTACGATGAAGACATTTGTGGTTTTCCTACCTGCCACCTGCCTCCCTCCAACATCAATACACAGCTTCCAAGTCCGAGGGGACACCCAAACAAAGCTGGAGGGACAGAGGGGAATCAATGGCAAAACAAAACCAAACAGCTTTCAAATTATTTTGGACTCTTTGAAAATGGGGTGTTCTTATTTTTAGACTGCATACAAGCAGCTCAAGGTGCTTTTCCTTTGGTTCCCATGACAGTAGTTAAGTGAACACACCTGCCTCGCCTCGCTCCCTTCTGATGGTAAACAGAAGGTCTTGCATTTAAGTTACAACATGCAGTACTTCAGAGCAGCCCTGTGCCAAAATAGCACATTTCTGAGGGATGCAAAGGTATTCAATAAAAAGCTTTTAAAGGCATATTTTTAAACTTGCAGCAGGAAAGCTTTTCTGTGTCAAGACAGTAATTCTTTTAACAGCATTGATCAAAATGTCATTCTTTTATGAGTGTACAATACCTTTTAATGGCATACAACAAACCATTAGGGCTATACACCTCCGTACCGCAGACAGCTTACTGGAAAATCGGGAACACTGGCCAAGATGCAGTCACTGGTTTTTATGCTTCTAATACGGCAGAGTTTCTTCCATTTTCCCCAGCTCTACTTCACCCCAATACCCACAAGTGACATGATCCAAAACTTAAGCCAAACTTCTCATCACTTCCACCAGAGTTATTTTCACTGTAACCCACACACTCCCCAGTAAATCCCTCTTATAAATACAATGAATATTCTGGTTTTCTAAAGAGGGATTCTGTCCGATCTGCTTCTTTGTTCTCCTCATGAGTGATCATACTTATCCCCACATCAGCATGACTGAGGAATCAAAGGTGGTTGAATTGCACATAATGGTTTCAATTTTCATAAATGGGAAAAAACCCACCAGAACCCGCCCTTTCCTAACGTTGAGGCCCAGGACAGAATCTCTCTACAAATCATACAACTCCTTTCTAGTGCTCCAGCCCTTCAAAAAGTTAAGAGCACTGGTGATTGCATTTGCTCTGCTTGAATGGAAGGCAAGCACGGACTCTGGCTGCATTCAGCAGCACTTTACACCCTTATTTTAATTACCAATATCAACAGGAAAGGGAATGATTTCTGTCAACCCACCTTCAAGGGTTTTCACACTAAGGGTAAGATAATACAGATAGGGTTTAATCATCAACGTTAACTGAGCAGCTTTATGTCACTGTCTGAAATACTTATGGATAATATCAAGACCTTCTCAGCTACTTCTGAAAGTGTATCTAAGCCATCGGTATAAGCAAATGAAAAAACAATTTCCGATTAAAACATAAGGCAAAAATGTAAATCAAAGAAGGGAAAACTCACTAGAAAGAGACAGAAAAATATGAGGCTCTACAATCAAAAGCTAGAGTGAAATTAATTACAATGAAAAGAAGTGTAAGGGGCTACTTGTCTCTTACCCATTCAGTTCTGTAAGGCAAAAGCAGACGCTGTCGCTGTGATTCCGGTTATGAGCTGCCGTAAGTCTTCTCTGTCACAGCGGTCACATCTAGAATTTAAAAATCAAAGTGAGTATTTTCTTTCTTTTACACAATCTTTAAACACACGTAAACACAAGTCAGTCAAAACAATTTACGCTACAGAAGATGCCATTATCTCAGACAGAATACCACAAAGCCAACTGTGTTTATATCTGCCCTGCATTCATTATTAAACATACAGTCAGATACAAAGAGGTCTCCCCAGAGAACTGCCAGGTCACCCACAAAGAGCATGACTTTGCTAGATGGTTCAACTGGTGACTCAGACCAAAATCCAGTCAGAAAGAGACACAACCCACACACACCCCCCAATCTCAAGCCTGAGTACGCTGTGTTTGAATAACAAACACCTCACATGCTGGTGAATGTTATTTTAAGAGCCAAGTTGCAAAATCTCAGGTAACACCTGAGATCAGGACAGCAGATCTGTGACACAGGGGCTCTGATGCTCCAGTGGCAGCTGTGTAAGGGCAGCAGCACCTGAGCACCGTAACAGACCCTCTGCCCACTGCGCAGGCTTGGGCTTCTCTCAGTGCCCTTACCAAGCCTGGCTAATCACTACCTTTGGGACTTCTTACCTAGCTTCAAGCCATGTAACTTATAAAAGTAAAATAAAGACTGGAATATTTTCTGGAAGGCAATGTAACAGGAATGTAGGTGCTCTCTGAGGCAAGCTACGCAAATTTCATAGTTAATGGGGATTGCTTTCTCACAATTACATACCAGAGAGGTCAGAGTTGCTCTTTCATGGTTGTAATCAAGAGAGTAAATACACATTCAAGTAGATGTTTGGTTTTTTTTAAAAAAAAAACCCAAACAAATTATTTACTAGGTTACCTGATATATATTAACTAAAAAAAATTTGCATTTTACAATAGCAACTGATTTCCTGTTGGCCTGCACTAAATTCTGTGCAGTAAACACTGTGGCAGGACAGAAGAGCTGCTGCTCCTGTCCCCAGGGTGCAAAAAATCAGCCTGTGAATCTGCTCCTCCTGCAGCGTTCTGACCTGGCACAGAGTTTCAGGGTGGAATGAACTTTTGGTTCTTGAACACACGCATTTCTAAGCCACAACTGTAGTGTAGTTTCTTCCATTTAGAAATAAAACCAGTTTATGTTTGACAGCATCCTAATCTACCCAGTGCTAAAGATATTCACATATTTCTTCTCATTTCAGTCCAGTTAAACACAACTGCAGGGCTAGGATTGCTTTCTGGGAACAAGGAAGGTGGCTAGAAGTTAGCGAATTTTGCATTTAGTTTCTTGAGTACTAAGTGTCTTTTTTTTTCCTAGAGCTCGATTCAGTAAAAGCAACTCCCTACTTCCACATCCCTTCAGTGATGTGAAAATGAACTAAAGGTTTTGAATGAGGGAGGCCAAACAGGGCCGACAAACAGGAGCCATCTCACTTAGCACCTCAGCTTTTAACAGCTCGGTGTTTCAGTCGGAATCTCCGCCCCCGAAAGCTTTCGGTGACGGTTTGTTGTGCCTTTCTCGGAAAGCAGAGGCGCACCGGCCGCTTCTCCGGCGGGACAGCGGGGGGGCAGCGCCCAGCCGCCCGAGCCAGCCGCGGCCGTGCGGGCACAGCTGCCTGCGGAGCCCCTGCCCCGGGGCTGCGGCCAGAAGCGGCCCGGGAGCCGCCCCGCATTAACCTGTCCCGCAGCTCGCCAAGCGCCAGCTTCTCCCAGGCGACGCGGAGTCTCCGCCTCGCCGAGCCGCCGCGCCAGCCGCCACCGCCTTTCCCGGCGCGGCGGAGGAGGAGCGGCCCGGGGGCAGCGCGGCCGTAGGGCGGAACTCACCGTGCAGCAGGAACGCGGGAAAGGAGCCGGGCCTCCCCCGGAGAGGGGGCGCGGGGCCGGCAGCGGGCAGGGCGGTGGTGGCGGTGGCGGTGCTGCCCGGCCGCCCGCGCCGCCATTCGAACCAGACCGCCAAGCCTTCCCCCCGCCCCGCCTCATATTGACGGCGCTCCCGCCCAATCCTGAGCCGGGATAGACAAAACCCCGCCCCGAGGCGCCAACTAGCCAATCAACGCTCGCCAGTCGCGGGGACGGTGCGGCTGTGTGAACACCTGCCCGCTTTCCCGCGCTGAAGGTCTCACGAGCCCGCTGGGCCCCAGAGGCGTTGATTAACCTAAGTATTGCCCAATTGGAGCTCACCGTTCCGCCCATGCTTGTCGACGATTGGAGGGCAGTGGAAAGGGGCGGGGCTCGGCCGGCACGGGCGCGCGTCGCGTTGCCATGGGGACGGGTGGGCGGCCCGCGCCGCTCCGGCCGCGGGGCCCCGCAGCAGCCCGCACTGGGCCCCGGGCCCCGGCCCGCAGCGGCCCGCACTGGGCCCCGGGCCCCGGCCCCGCAGCGGCCCGCTGCGCCTGCAGCACCTCCGCGTCTGACGGGCAGCGCACCCCGCCGGCCGCTTCAGCCGGGCTCGTGTCCTCTGTCGCACGGGGAAGCCACAAGCGGCCGTGACCTCGGTGTCGGCAGGAGCGGCCGCCGCTCCGAGCCCGCACGGGGAACGCGGCGAACGCGGGGGCTGGAGCTGCCCGCGCCGCTTGCGAGGAAAGAGAAGGAAAGCGGGGCGGAAAGGCGGCAGAGCGCTCGGGAGGTATAAGCCGAGCTCCGGGGCTGGAAAACCTGCGTGACTCCGGCGTCTGTTCATGGTGCCACGGAGAAAACTCAATTGTTGAAGGAAAAAAAAATAATATTACAGACAAATGCTAAATTATAGGAGGTAGGGAACTGCCGGGCTGTCCCAACGCGCAGCGGGGAATGGCCAGCCTCACTGAACTCCTAAAGGCATGAATAACGCAGTTCCTGCCAGCTCCAGGGTGACGTTTGGCTTGTCCGAGGGACTGCTCACCGTGACGGAGCCGGGAAACTGAGTGAGACAGAAACTCTGGGCTGTGATCTTAGTAAAGAAAAATAACAATGGAAACTCACTTCCTTTTCCTTCTTTGGAATTGATGTGTGACTGCAAAACAAGAGAATGCTTGGAACTTTGTCTTCTGTTTGAAGAGGAATGAAGAAAAACAAATACTTTTATAATAAAAATTTAATATCCTTTTTTTTGGACTTTGCAGTCAAAGTAGCTTTATAAGCTATGCGCGCATGCATAGTAATCCTTCACTGATCCTGCTAGCCTCAGGCATACACAATGCTTATGCAATAACAGGGCAGCTCCTACTACAGAAGAAACTTCTAATTTTTTTTTTTTTTGTCTAGCTCATCATAAGGCCAAGCACAAGAACCAAGTTCAGTGGACCATCACATGAAAAAGATGAAGGATGCAAATATAAAATATTCTTGTACCCAAGTACATCAAATACATGAATGGGGTAACTGTGGTATGGTATTGGGCATGGAAGTCCAGTTCCCGACTATTTTTCCAGAATAGGAAATCATTTTAGTGTGTGAAATCCAGTGAGACAGTGAGAAAGCAAGAGTGCTGTGGGGATTAGAGCACAAGTATGGCCATTTCTGGACACTGGTCATTACAATCATATTTCATAATAATTTCCACTACAACTCTTTTCCCCATCACTCACAACTTTCTAAAAATTTTCTAAATAGAGACTTTCCTATCTTGAAAAATATATTCAGAACTTTTTTCTCTTAATATTCCTTCAGCTGAAATTTACAAGGATCAAAAATTTGAAATAGGCACAGCAGTGATCCACACTGAAAAACAAAGCATGCCTTCATGTAATTTGGCTTTGATTTGCCATTCATGAGTGTACGAAATCCAGCCTGTTTTTACTAAGCTCTTTAAGACAGTCAGAGACATCTGCTTCTGGTTGCTGTAGCTAATGCCTCAGTCAGGGAAGATCTTTTCTTTCTCCTTCAAGGGCACACTGATTCAGCCAAAGCAGAAATGCACCCTGTGTGTGCCCTGTTCCGTTGTGCCCGACGTCACACTAGCGCCTGATGTCAAACCTTCACTGTCCAAGCAAGGCTGTAAGGAAGCCTGCCAGAGGCCAACTCCTAGTTTATTTTATTGTGACTAATAGACTAAGACCCTTCACAGTTTGGAGGCAAGCCAAGGCCTGAAACTGAAATGGCTTCCTAGTAAGTGATTTGCTCCAGTCAGTGAATCAAGGGAAGACTTCCATTCTCATCCTCCTAGACCTACGGTCTTGGCAATGTTAATAAAATAGACCCTGACCGAGGAGAAGTGGCAGGATGCCAGGACAATGCATCAAAACTATCTTTCCTGGAGAGACCATCCAACAGGTTGTCAGCAGGAGCTGCACCTCTACCAGCCTGCCAGGCGCTGTCCTGGAGCCATAACCGCAGCAAACTGCCGGATGGACTTGCGAGCTAGCGATACAAATCCACGTGCCGGTGGTAAGCAGCTGTACGCGGTGCTCGCCCTTTACTGTGAGGCCCGTGCCTCCACTGCCACAGTGGCCCCTCACTGAGGCATAACCAGCTTGCAGGTGTGAGACCAGCTGGTCTGACCTCAAGCGGTGCTGGCAGGCTGTGAACATCCAAGCCGTTGCCACTCGCTCTCCCCAGGCCGGAGGCAAAACCCTCTTCGGACAGTCCTGGGCCTGCGCCCGAGGAGCGCCCATTAAGCGTGAGCTCTCCAACTGCAGCGCGAGCAGCAAAGCTCCTGCTGCTCCTGGGCCGATGGAGCCCCATCCACTCGGACGTGCTTGAGCCCAGCTGCAAGGCTCAGCAGCCACCGTGGCCCGCGTGGCCAGCACTGCAGGGAGCTGAGGCCAGGGAGCTTCTCCAAGCGCTGGAGGCTTGGAGAGAAAAACCTGGCAGCTGCCAAGCTGCCAGCCAGCGTGGCTCTCCCGTGCGCACACTCCCTGGGCGTCCTCTGCCCGCTAAAGGGTGCTGGCTCTGCAAACCCACTCGCAGCTGCCAGAAGGTGTCTGGATGTGCTGGTGCTGAGCACAGTCCCTTGAGAGGTTGCTGGTGGCGCCCGTTTGTGACACGTGTGCTCATGGTGTGACAGCCTCATACAGGGACCGTATCGTGGCGGGTCCCTGGCAGGGTCCCTGCAGCACTGCAAGGTGTGCGGGGGGTTTGGTGGCCAAAGAGCGGTGCATCTGCAGGCTGGCAGCGTGCACGCAGGGGCTGGTGAGCACTTGACCCATTTCTGCAGGACAGGCAGGTTTGGCAGAGCTTAAGCCAGCTCAGGAAGGACCATGCTTCGAGCATTTCTCCCCCTCGCCCCATATGTAGTCTGCCAGAATCTTAATGTTTTTCGTTTTGAACAAAATCCCCTCAAACTCCATTAGAAAACAGTCCATTAAAAAAATACCAGGGTTGCACAGTTAAACATCCAAGATGAGAAACGGTGTGAAGTCAAGACGGTACACACAGCCCTTAATTCTGCCCCTTGCCTGTCTGCATCGTTACAACACGAGCTGTTCCTCAGCTCACACAATAGTTTGTCGTCTTTTCAATCTTTTCTATAACCTTGTTCATATGACACCTTGTAGCACACTCTACTGTGCAATGTAGCCCAGACAAAGAGTCCATTAAAGTAATTTATGTGAAAAATATGCAGTAAATCACAATTAGACAATCTACAACTGGTGAAGTAAAAGAACAGAATAATAGTGAGGATAGGCCAGCGCATTCAGGAGTTTGGAATTAGACTACCACATTAACCATTTCAGTGCCAACAGCACCACCAGCCCTTATGTTTCGCTGGCACCACTCTCTGAAAGAAAAAAAAAAAAAGAAAAGAAAGAAAAAAGGTAAAACAAACAAACCACCCCATTAATAACATTCAATGCTTTGTTCCTGACTACATACTAGTACTTTATATCAATGCATAGAGATTTTTTTTTCCAGGTGTGACTGCTGCTTGCACCCTGGTGACGCGTAGGGCCCCGTCACAGGTCAGGCTTCCATTGCACGAGCCGGGTGCCAGCACGCGGTGAGGTCGCTGCCCGCGGCAGGGAGCCCTCCTGCTGCGAGCCGAGTGGGATGCCAGCTGTGAAAGGGCTACAGCAAAGGGAGCGCACAGGAGCGCCAGCCACCAGGCCCCACGGGGACCGTGTGAAGTCGGAGCATGCCTTCACAACGACTTTCAAAAGTCTCAAATGGTTTCCGTAAGAACACATCGCTTGTACAGCTAGAGCGAGGCTTTGACTTGGTCAGGCAGTGCAATCACTTTCCCACCGCCGGAGCGGCTGCTCGGTGCCGGCTGAGCCGCCGTAACCATGAGCGCAGCCTGAGCCCCTGCCAAGACAAGGTGTTTCTGCTGAGCCCCCGGCAAAGGGGGCCGCAGCCCATTTCCCTGTGACCATCTGCGCAGCCCATTCCCTGTGTTTCAGCACAGTAATGCCCACTGAATCAACGCTCTCTCACAAGCCATGGCGCTGAGCCGCCTCAGCCCGCTGCCCAGCCCCTGGCAGCACCTCCCCTGGAACGGACACCCCAGGCAGAGCCTCTGCTCCAGCTGAGGTGTGTCTGGCTTGGATTGGAGGGAAAAAATTACAGTCTGAGAGCACCAAAAAGTTACAAAGACACTGGCCCTAGAGAGGAAAGCCCTCCCCAGTGAACGTCTCTGAGGTAAACCCTTTTGCACTGCCAATGGGCAAGGGCTGCTGGAGATCCCCTGTTCTGTTGTGCCAGGTCAATGGGGAGCAGCGGGCTACCACGTGTTAGCGGGATGGGGAGCGGTGGGATACCACACGCTAGCGGGCATCATGCAGGAAGCAACAGTGCAAAGAGTGCGATGGCACACACCGAGGATGCCCACAGGTGGAGAGAGGACCAGGTCCACGCACAGCCAGCCCCAGGCTGTTCCCATCAGAAGAGATGAGAGCCCGGTGCCACGGAGTGCCCGCAGCCAGGCACGCAGGTTCAGCGGGGCCAGGGCTGGGCACACTCGCTCCCCAGGCGGGGAGACCCCTCAGAGCCATCCACAGCCCTGGCATAGCGGGCACAGACACAGCCCGCATGAAAAAGCCCGAGTTACTGCCTGCACTGCCTGTTTGAACTGGGATTTCCAAGGGAAAGTGTCTGGATCTGGAAGTCGCCCCACAAACAGAGGCTGTTCACAGCCCGGAGTGCTAATGCCAATGCTGTGATTCATTGCCAGTGGGACACTGCAGGCCTGGATGTGCCGGGTGCTCGGGACGCAGCCCTGCCCATGCACCGTCCCAACGGAGTGCGGCCCCAGACCTCCGCCAGACCCCTGCGAGTCTGATTACACTTCAGGGCCAAAGCACAGCATTTTCATCATTGCCTCTGACATAACCCAAAATTCAAAAAACGCGTGTCTCCGGAGCTCTGCTCACTTGGGTTTGGCCCACAGCAATCACATCTCTACACCGCAGGTTTAGTGGCTTCTTCTCTCAGCCAGGCAGGGACCCCGGTGCATCACCGCAGGGTGCCTGGGGCAGCAGCGTGGCCGGGCAGCACCCGGGCTGCAGCCAGACACACACCGAGCTGTGCCCCCCGCAAAGGACGGGCCTGCAGGGCCCTGGCACACGCACAGGGAGGGCAGCTCTGGTCACTTCCACACTCCAAGTCATACACAAAACCACTGCGCCAGCCCTCTTTGCTCTGTCTCACAGGGCCACTTCTACCAGGCTGCCTGCAGCGAACCAGTTCATTTTCACTTTGAAGGACTCCACACCATTTTCTTCTTCTAGCCACCTGCCTGTTTGCCCTCAGCTGAACTCTCAGCCTTCCTGCGCACCCAAAAGGCCCCTGGAATGCCACAGGCGAGAGGGAGAACCACCACTGCCTTCCCCGGCTGGCTGCCGCTGCAGCTCCAGCCCCACGCCCCAGCTCCAGCCCCACGCCCCACCCAGGCAGCTGTGATATCAGGTCTGCCCACCGGCACGGGTGCGTGCCCGGGGCCAGCTCTCAGCTGATGTCAATCAGAGCAACTCCATCTCTGTCAGCGCTCTGGCTTTTGGGGTGGGATTAAAAGTTGCAATGTCAACTATTGAAATGATCCTTTAATTTCCCTTCTGCTTCCCGGGGAGCAGTGGCATGCAGAAGAAAGTTTGCTGTGATTCCTGTGGGGTGCGAGACAGTAACTGGTTACCAGGGAAGATGAGGTGCAGCCGTGTGAGTCCCTGGAATATCTGCTCAGCCTCAGGACAATTTGTGTATGTTTGAGCCCCTCCTCTGCAAAGAAAAGTTAAACAGAATGAACGACAGCAATGAAGCACGCAGCAGCTCTCAATAGTAACTGGTCTCGGAGTTAATCCAGAACCTGGTAAATAAAGCTGCAGACAGTTAATAAATTAGATGAATAAAGCCTAGAAATAATATTTTACAGTAGGCTTAGTTCATCTAGAGGGTACCTGGTGAACTCATAGGAAGTATGGCAAGAGAGGTAAAGATGACACTAAATTACCTTCAGGTCTTTAAATTATTTTTGCAGATCCTATTACAGGAGAGAAAGGAGAAATGGCTGCAGAACAAATCATGTGAATTCCTGTATCCAGCGGTCAGACAGTCCCTTTAAAATACAGTGAGAGAGAGAAAACGCATGTGTGCAGTGGAAGCAATAAAAGATGCGTTTGTCCCCCGTTCATCACCATGCCATTTTCAGATGCACGCAGATGCTGCTTAGCAGGGCTGGGCTGGGTGGGGGCAAGCACAGCCCTGAGGCCGGAGCATCCCCCCGGCGCTCCCCGCCGGCTCTGTCTCGGGGCTGGTGGAGCGCGCAGGACGGTGCCTGGCAGCGAGGGGCAGCAGGCGAAGTCAAGGCTTGCTTTGGCACGGTGCCTCTGATCCCGAGTCCAGGCACCCCCACTACCCCGTTGGGCCACAAAACATTGCAAACCCCAAGCTGCGGCATCCCCTAATTGTCTGATGGGAACGAGCAGCCAGGGCCGCGGGCAGCTCAGGTAATCACGCTCTGGCACGAGAAGTGCCGTAGGCAAGTGACACAGGTAACAAAGACGAGGAGGCAGAAAAGGGTTCACACAAGGTCCTCAGAACTAACTGCTTCAGCAGATGGAGGAGAGTTTGGGGACTGTCTTCCCTGTTGACTGGCAGGGCTCAGCGCCGCTCTGCCTGCTCGGACCCACGGCGGAGCGGCGTAGCCTGTGTGGAGGGACACAGCATGCAATTGGCTGCCTGTTCACGCAGCGTGAAGGTATGGTCGGGACTCGGGAGCTGTTACCTGGGCTTAGGACAGGACCGAGCGCTCCCCGGCCTGCAGCCAGCCGGGCTGAACCGCCCTGGGCACTGAGCCTGGCCTGTAACGACCGCTGGTGTGTCAGCCCCAGCGCGAGAGATGACAGGGCGCATGCCTCAGCTGTTAGCCAGTGCTCTGCCACTCCGACACGGGAGCAAGCAATTACTGCGTTTTAATCCTGAAATACCAGACATGAAGTCTCAGCCACTGTGGATCCAAAGCTGCCTGTGTCAGCTCCAGATCCCCCGGCTGCCCGCAGGAGCTGCTCTCCTCTGAAAGCCGTGGCTGCGGCCGTGGGGTGCGAAGCGACTGCGATAGCTGTCAGAGAAAGGAGCCGCTCTGTTGCACCATTTCTTCAAGTCCCAGTCAAGATCTGTGCATATTTCCAGATGCTGCTAAGGCCTCATGGTAAATGTTTTTAATGAGAATAATTTACAGCACCTGAGGATTTTATTATTTCTCAATGCCATGCCCTGCTTCACAGGACGCGGATGCTCCTGCATTGTTCCTACTGTGATCTCAGCTCTTCAGCAGCTTAACTGTATGTCCAGTGCAATAGGCAAAGTGATCCACCTTCACCTGCATCTCTCTCACACTCACACGCTCACGCAGTTGCCTTTGGAAAATAATTACAGCATGGAAGCCGATCCTGTTAGATTAAGACAAATTAAGAATCTAATATATAGGTTTGCTGTCAGGTTCGCAGGGTCAGGGGTCGATACAGTATATTGTGATGCGGCTATAGGTTACCCCTGCCCCAATATTTTATCATAATAAACCAAATGAGGACGAAACGCCCAGCAGTAGCCCATAAATCTATTAGCAGTGAACTGTCAATGTCCCATATACCAGGGTAATTTGTTAATTCAGAGCTGGGTCTCTTTTTTCACTAGACCTTGTAAACTCCTTTCTGAAACATCAATAAACCATCTGCTTTGACTTGTTAATCAAACGACTTTATTCAGTCCAAAGCAATTTTTTCCTAATAAAAACAGAGTATTTATCTCCATGGCTATAAAAGAGGATTGTTTTCAACTGTTCACTTATAGTTAAGAAGCACATTTAGTTTGGATTGATTTCCAATGCTTCGGTCATATCTTGTCACTTCCCATTTCTTACACACAGCATCTCAGTTTAGCTCCTTAGCAGGGAAAGCACAACCTGACCCAGCACTGGGAGTGGCACCGAGGGAGCGGCAGCCAACAGCAAGAAAGGTCATGGAAATCAAAGTTGGAAGAGCTAAACACATCCCCTGGCTCCCAGGCTGCTCTGGGCAATCCCCCAGGCTCTGCGCAGAGTTCCTGCAGCTGCACCCCTCTGCCCCGTCTGCGGGCAGCGCCGTTCCCACCTCCCCGCCAGCCAGCCCGGGGTTTTCCTCGGGACAGTCTTCCCAGGCCGCCCCTGCTCCCTTGCTGCTGGTCCTGCCAGCGCGTTCGCAGCAGCGCCGAGGCCAGAGCTGGCAGAGAGCACCGGGCTGGGATGCAGCGCCCACCCGTGCAGAGACACTGTGTCCGTGGAGAGCCGTGAGCGGCTCTTCCCCATGGCAGCTTCGAGGAACCAGCGGGAAACCCGCTCCCCGGCCCAGTCTGATCCTAACTAGATCCCGCCCGTGTCAAGGGCCTTCTGCTGCGGACTGAGGAATCGCAGATCTTCCACCTGAAGCCTCCCTGATGAAAGCCTTTTACGGAACACAAAGGGTGGTTTCTGCCAGCGCAAGGTCAGAGCAGCAGCTCCCAGCTGGGTGCAAACCCCTCGTGCGCGCGGCCGGGCGCAGCCTTGCCTCTCCCACCCGCACACCGTGCCAGGGAGCATGGTGCAGCGATGCCCAGCCGAGGGAGCTGCGCTGCGCTGCCGTGGGTCAGCTGTGGCTCTGACCTGCTACGAGACATCTGGTCAGCGTCACCGGAGTGCCACTTGCCATGCAGCGCTGCAGCCTGGGCTGCAAAAGGCACTGGCACGAAATGCCTGAGGGGTGTCCCCGTGGTGCCAGGGCCACCATGGTCTGATGTAGTGTGCCCAGGGCCAGCACCAGCACCGGCACCCAGGGACCCGCCACCGGCCAGCACCGGCACCCAGGGGAAAGGCATGGCAGAGCCTCGGCCCCCCGCCTGCGAGGGCTGCGGCTGCTGGAGGGTCTCTGCGGGCCACCCCCAGCCCCTGCCCAGCCCTGGCTGCTGCACCCGGCCGGGCTCTGCCTGCGGCCCCGCAGGACGCCCGCAGCAGGGCCCCGGCGTGGCCGGCTGGCCCGTGTCCCGCTGGCATTGGCCCCGGGGTGGGCAGGTCAAGCCGCGCATGCTGGGCGAGTCCCCGCCGCAGCCCCGCACCACGAGGGCAGCTCAGCACCAGCCGCATGCTCCCCGGGGTGCGCAAATCGGGAGCCCCCAGCCCCGTCCGGAGCACCCTGCGGCGGGGACGGGGCAGGGAAGCAAAGTCATTTATATAATGCGTCTCCCTGCCGAGCCCCTAATGGCTGGTGCTTTTGTTCCGCAGCGGCTGGCTGGCTGTGATGGGCAGCAAGCCGCAGTCTGCCTTTGTTCCACAGCCTTATTCAGCAATTTAGATCCATCATAAAAATCAAATATGCATGTTGCAATCGCCTTGCGTACAACAGCTTCAATTTTCGCCTTTCTTTAATTTGAACTCCATGGGAGAAAGAGGCAGGGCCAGGGAGCAAGGGGCAGCGGGAGAAGCGCTTTGTGTTTTTGTTCAGTGGGCTGTGAAAATAGGGAGTAAAGAAAATACTGAATTTTTATCTTTGCCTCATTATTTAAGAAAAAATAATTGGACAGAAATCCTTAATAAAGCCTCCCTCGAAGAAGGATAGCCTGTGCGGGGAGCAGCTCTTGTGTCCCCCCATCCTGGGGACGAGACGCTCAGCAGGGCCGGGGGACGAGGGACGGCCCCGAGGGCTGTGGCACCATGGCAGGGGCTGGTGACAGAGCTGGCAGCTGCCTGCTGCCACGACGCATGTGGCTGAGTTGATGTGCTGAGGCTCCCTGCTTGCAGACACCTTTTACCCTTCCAGAAAGTCAAGGTGCTCTTCTGTTGCTGGAAGCAAACATAATACCCTTAAAAAATTTGCCAACACCTCCCTGCGCTGCCTCCTGGGCGATGAGCGCAGCTCTGCGGCGCTGGCAGGGGTGGCCATGCGCCCATGGGGCGGCTCTGCGGGCCCATCCCGGAGAGGTGCGGGGGCACCGCAGCCGCTGAGGGGCTGGGGCTGCTTTGCCTCCGCTCACCCTGCATGCTCCCCACGGCCCGCGGGCAAGGGGCTGACTGCGGTGGAACAGAGCCACCGACGCAGGGCGTACGGAGCCAGATCCCGGGCTTCAGAGCGCACTGGCAGGCAGCAAGTGGGCATGGGAGGTTGCCACCTCGCATCCACCTCTCCGTGAGAGGGGACGCACTGTCTTGGGCGCAGAGCAATCGAGAGCTGCTTTGACTTGCCGATCTGGGCAAGAAGGCTGCCGGTGCGACCCGGGGGAACCTGCTGGGTTTGTGCCAGGGACCTTCCTGTGCCAGCGCAGCTGTGGGAAAACGCGCGGCGCACCGTGGGGCCAGACTGCTGTGGGACCCTTTTCTCGGTGCCGCTGGAGAGCTGGAGGAGCCCAAAGAAGCAGTGAGCTGGGGAGGCAGCCAACGCAGCGGAGGGATGTGCGGGTCCCCAGCAAGGCTGGGCTGTGATGTTTGTGCCACCCAGCCTCCTGCAGAGCCGTGCCCCGGCACTGTGGGGACAGCTCAGCATGTCCCCATCCAGCTGTGGTGGAGCCGTGTCCCCAGGAGCATCGCAGCAGCCCCAAGCACGGCATCCACACGCATGGCCCCCTGCCCCGGCACAGCCCCCTGCCCTGGCACGGTGAACCTGCCTTGGCGTGGAGAACCTTTGCAGGGTTCCTTCCAGAAGCTGCCTGCATGCCCAGCGCTGAATCTCAGCCCCCAAAAGCCCTGCAAGGATGGGGTGAGCCCCAGCTGCATGGTCTTGCTCCTGTGTGGGGCTCCACTGACCCCCTGCCAGCACCCGCATCCCCTCGATGCTACGTGGCCTGTGTGCCCACTGTGTTTGTGAGTGTGCTGGGGCCAGAGCAGCCCCAGGGGAAGGGATCTGCCCCTGGGCCCTCCCTCGCCACCGGCACCCAGGGAGACCCCTTCCAGCCGCCGCTCACCGGGGCAGAGCAGGGCCGAGGGACTGCGGTGAGGCTGGTCACATCCCGTGTCCTCCCCGCCGTGTGCGCTGATCAAAGGCGCTGTTGGAGCAGGAGGGGTACAGCTTCATGCAATGGAAACAGAATTTCTGCTTAAAAAAGAAAAGGTGCTGCTTTGCCAAAACACTCATGCACACATTATCTGATTAAGGGAGGAAGGGGAGGCTTTTCCTTGTCTCTGCCCTCTTAATAATTTTCTGTCAATTCTGGTTTGGCTTTAATCGCCCTCCAGCCCCTGGTGTGCCCGGCTCGCCAGCGCTGTGGCATCAGGAGGTGCCCGGAAGCCGCCCCGTGCCCCGGCCGTGGCTGGGTTTACCCCGCACTGCCCTGCTTTCAGCTGAGATCCACTGACTCCGGAGACACGGGCGCAGCCTCCAATGTGGGAAACCTGCGGGAAAGGAGGGAAGCAAATGGGGACACCGTCCCCAGGAAGCCCACCTGCCCCCAGGTGCAGGGCCGGAGCTGGCACGGGGCAAACGGCACTGGCTGCAGCGAGCGCCCCGCCGAGGGGCTGCAAGAGCTGCTTCTTGCGATGCGTGTGCCCCGGCGCCCAGGGTGGCACAGGGCTGGGGCCGGCATCCCCCGCTGCCAGCCCAGCAGCGGCTGGAGGGGACACGCTGCTCTGCCGGGACACATGCAGGAGGTGACAGCGGGCAGTGTGGCATTGGGATGGCACCGGTGGCCCTGGGGGGCTGGAAGCACAGGGGCGGGAGGGTGTGGGTGCCGCGCATGTGCATGTGTGTGCCCGTGCACGTGTGTGCCCGGCCGGGCCGGCAGCGGTTTGGCAGAGAATCCCCTCCCCCGTGCTGAGAAAAGGCCCTTTTTCGCTGTGACAATTCAATATAATTGAAAGTTTGCTTAGGAAAGAGAGTCTTTTTAACTGAACACGCTCACAGCTGAATCGATATGAGTTGTACGGCACAGAAGATGCCTAGGGTATTAAAACATTAATTAAGTAACATCATGCTACCATCTAACCAACAGCACAATACCGTTTATAGGTACCGCATCTTTTCTCTGGGGCGCAGCGTGAAGTCTCTTTTCCATCACCGCAGAGGCCGCGGGAGGCCCGGAGCACCGCCCGCTGCAGCTCCTGCGCAGCTCGGGCGGGCGCCTTCCCTTGGGGCGCTGTGGCTGCCGCGGCCGGGCGGGACGGCGTGCATCGCCGGCTGCCCCCAGCCCAGTGGTCCCGCTCCTGGCCCCCGTGGTCGCAGGGCTTTGTCTGTCATTTCTGCGATGCCGCCGACCCGCTGGCACCTGCGCCCCGCCGGTGCGTAGGGAAGGGCCAGCCCAGTCCTGCCGGGGAATGAGCTGCTGAAGCCAGCCGCGCGCAGCCCCGCCGAGGAGCCACGGCCTCGACGCATGGATGGGGCCAGCGCCTCTGCGCCGAGCTGCGGCCTGCGGGGCCGAGCGGAGGCAGTGCCGCGCGGCTGAGGTTGGATTAGCTCACTGCACCAGCCGGGGAACTAATGCACCGATTCTGCAATATACCAAAATAGAAAGTCATTGGAGTGAAATCAGTCTTCACCACATCCCCTCTGGCAGAGCGTTAATTAAAATGACTCTCTAGTGCTTTAGATCATCAGGTGTACATTGTTAACGAGCTTGGAGGAGAGAACCGGCTCCACGTTTGTAGTTCAAGCGCTGATGGAGTTAACCCTTCACCAGCGCTGGCGCAGCCTGGGCCTGCTGGCAGTTCCTCAGCGCATCCATCAGCATGAGAGACGTCGGCTCTCTTAGCAGACCTCAGATGTCGGTTAGCAAAGACGTTAACGTGGGACCCTGCTCCGTTCAGCAGAGCCCTGGCTGCGGAAGCGATGTGGCTCCAGCTGCTGGTCACAGGAGAGGGGGTCCTTGCCCGGCCCAAACTCCCCAGGGGCTGCAGCGACCCCGGGGGCTGCAGCAGCCGCCGGCCCAGGCACTGAGCAGGCGCTGCAGCAGGTCTGCAGCAAAGCGGGGGAGGGCAGGAGGTGTCCCGCAGCACGCAGCAGGACTGGCTGCGCTGGAACCCGACAGCTGGCAAGGCTTTGGTGGTCCTTTGGGCCCTGTTTTAGCCCCAGTGATCCGCTGCTTCATGCCTCGTAGCCCTTTACAAACACAGCTCTTCTGTCACTTGGCAGCATTGACGTTGTGTCCTTGTCCTCGTCTGGATGCTGGGGCCTGCGTGGGGACTGGCAGCGCTGGCCATGGCATCGGGCTGGCAGTGAGGAAGGGAAGCCGGTACCCACGGTGCTGGTGCAGGAATGGACCCTCCGTAGCGCTGACCTGTGTGTCTGCATGCTGTGCTGCACGGTGGCACTGCTGTGGCTGTCGCCCCGGCTGCCCCCAGAGCCAGCTGTGCTGCCCAGACGTGGGGCTGCGCGCAGGGGGATCCAGGGCTGGGCGAAGGGAGCAGGGTGGCTCAGCGCCCGCACGGAGCGCGTTCCGGAAGGCATCCTCTGTCCACAGCCTCCGAGTGCCGCAGGGCCCTGCCTGTTGGGTGGGACGTGGCTGCACTGGCTCCTGCACCCAGCGCCTTGTTGGCCCCGCACACAGGGGCTCGTGTGCCAGGCTCCGCTGAGCATCCGGGCAGCATCCCCTGTGGAAACGCCAGCTGGGGACAACAGGAAGCCCAGCGGAGCGTCCTCGTTCTGTGTCAGCACACGCCGGGTGTCCTGTGGCACCGCATGCCGGGCTGCGACGCGGGGATTGCCCGGGCTGTCTCCCTGGGGCAGCTGGGCAAAGCCCCCGCTCCTGCTGCGTCAATGACAGCAGGACGCAGGCTGCACCCGGGGCCAGAGGCACCTTCCTGCCAGGAACGCTGCTCCAAGTCCATCGTCAAGGTTTCTGTCTGTCGTGGACGCCTGATCACGGCTCTGGTTTTATAAATACGTGTTTTGGGGCCTGTAAGAGGGTACTAGTAAGAGCTGAATCTCTTCTTTGTCTGTTAGGTGGTGCAATGAAAGGTTATTAAAAATCACTTCCAGTCTCCTCGTACCAGAATCGCAGCATGGAAAAACCTTTTATCTTCTGTCAGGGGTTTGCACAATTTCCGCTGATGCGCTGCTCTGAGCAGAGGCCCTCGCAGAGGTTTTTAGTTCGCAGCTTGTGCAGCTACTGGAGGCCATTTACACCTTTCTGAGCACTAGAGAGGTGCTTGCTCAAGCGTAGCTGTTTCAAACTGGAATTCAACCCAGGAATAAATGGGAAGGTTACGTAAGAAACTTACAGAACTGCAGGTCTGCGAACAAAAGCGACAGCACTGATGCGGCACAGCGCAAACACCAGTGGAAGGGTTGTGCCGGCGACCCCCGTGCTGCTGCGGTCTCGTCCACTTGTGGAAAATGCAGAACGGATTTTTTTTCCATTAAAAACCCCCAGACAGCTAAGAGGCAATCCAGATCCCCACCTAGTTAGGCTCATGCCAGAAGAGCAACACCTGAGCCCGGGACAGGGCAGCCCGGCCCACGCAGAGCTCGGGGGGCCGGAGCCGCAGCGGCGGTCGCACGCCCTCGCCCTCGCCCTTTCACTCGCCAGGGCGCGGGATCTCCTCTGCCAGGGCTGCGGACCGGGGCTGGCTTGGTTCGGTTATGCCATCGCACCAGACGTCATCGGAGACTTGGCAATTTTGACCCCTTTAACTGATAATTCAGGGACTTTTGTAGCCTGAATCAGTGCGAGTGTCAGTTTTCCTTTTTGTTTTTTTTTCCTCATGAAGGTGAATCAGCAACCCAATTATTTGACTTAGTGGCTCGCAAGCGAACGTCCTGACCCAGTTAATTAAAGAAAGGCCCCGCGCCTTCACGAGCCGCAGGATTTCCTCCCCATGACCTCTGCTTGGGCTGAGGACCCGCGGAGCCCAGGCCGTCACTCCGTGGGGACGGGGAGGAAGCCCCTTGCTCCAGCGAGACGAAGAGCGGCCGAGGACACCTGGACTCAACAGACAGCTCATCCACCTGCGGTGTTGGGGTTCCTTAAATTATTTATTGCTGCAGTTATAAATTAGAGATGAATGGTACCCCCCGGGGCGCTCTTTCGGACATGGTCCTTATTAATGAATTTCAAGCATTTCCTGCTGCGAGGGGCAATTTTTGGTAGGAGAAATGTGTGCTTAACACCCAGCAGTTCATCCAGTTTTCTTCCTGCTCAGGAGGCACTGCAAGCAAGGGAGGGGCAGCGAGTCAGCCACTTACCTTTCTTACCTTCGTCTCCTTTGGGCTTGCTCAGCAGGAGAAACCAGACGGCGATTCTAGTTCACTTCTAGCATGGTTCAAGGATTCAAGATGACCTCAACCCATACAGGCATCGTGCTTTCCCTTTAACCATTAATTAAAGCAGCGTGCCCAGAATTCTTATACAATCATTTTGTAAAATTAAATGCACTTGTAATGTCTTTTTCATACACAATCATCCCGAAGCCGAACTATGAACCACGCTATTTGGCTCGTTCCTTCCACTCCAACGCTCATCCACGGCACCAGCCCAGGCGCTCCCACAGCGACAGGCGCCCAGACGCCCGCGTGCGGGGAGGGACGCGGACACACGTGCACCGGCGTGCGCACACCAGCGCTGCACGAGGGTGTGCGGACACGCGGCTCTGTGGCAGCGCCCGGCTGCAGCAGCGCAGGTGGATGTGCGCGCCGAGCCGAGCCGAGCCGAGCCGAGCCGAGCGGCACACGCCCACCCCGACAGACCCTGCACCGCACAAGCGGGGACATCGGAGACGAGAGCTTTTGCTCATTTTTTTTTTAATGTATCACAATGAGCAGGAAACATACGTGATGAAATATTTCCAAAGGAGTATATTCAATTACCATCTACAGTCAACTCAACTATGACAACAAAGTCTTTTGTGACAAATCTTTTAAAGTTCTGAAAGTTCCATGTGGTTTCTGTTTCCGTTAGTCTCCATGTATTTTGGTACAGTTCGAGATCAGCATTGTTACAGTAACAAAAAAAAGCTAACAAGACTACATTATAGAAAAACACCAAGAACATCATTT
The DNA here is from genome assembly GCA_009806455.1 of Tetrax tetrax. Classification (NCBI taxonomy): domain Eukaryota; kingdom Metazoa; phylum Chordata; class Aves; order Otidiformes; family Otididae; genus Tetrax; species Tetrax tetrax. Next base: position 150,121 of record WHYT01016261.1, read on the forward strand.
TTGGTTTCACTTGCTCTATTTTTTGTACATTGCAAAGGCTGTTCAAATCCCTCTTCACCGCATTACGCTTTCTGTTCTACCCAAACTCGCCCCCCCAAAAACAAACAAAAAAAATAGTCCAAGCTTTGTGTTTCACAGTGGGCAGTATCTCAGCGCCGACAAACCAACCAACCAACCAACCCAATTTCTGCTTCTATGTAAAAGTTTAATTTTTTTTTTTTTTTAAAGCAAAATATATTTCCACGAACAGCGAGTGTGCTGGCTTGTGTCAGCGGCTCCCTCGCCCCCCACCGGCCCCCGGGCGGCCCCGACACACCCCTTACGCCTCTCTTTATTCTCAATTGTACGAAACTTTGGCCATCTTCACCACTTAAAAAAGCTTTTTATTAAAAATAAAACAGAAACCCGCTCGATGCCAAGTGTAAAATCTTTCCCTCGTGCCCGGCCCCGCGCTGACCCTGGCTGGGAAGGGCCGTGCCCGGGCTCGGGGGTCCCAAGCCGGCGGCGTCCCCACGGCGTGGGGGGGCGGCCGGGCGGGCAGTGGGGCACCCGGGGGGGCCGGGCACTGGGGGTGCTGGTCCCAGCTCCGGCCCCGGGGCAGCCGGGCTGCGGGAGGAGGAGGCAACCTCACACTGAAAGTCTCTAGAAACACTGAGAAAAAAATACAAGGAAATGAATTTATAAAACCTTTTAGTGCGCGGGAAGGAGGAGGGGGAAGAAGGAGAGAGAAATTGCACTATGACCAAGCAATATAATTAAAAAACCAAAACAAAACAAGACAAAACAAAAGGCTTTCCAAAAGAGACCTTGCGGAATTTGACAGATAAAGCTAGTGTTAAATTGTTAACGTGTCACACAGAGAACCAAAAACAAAACAAACAAAAAAACTTCTATATGATACAGACAGAGTAACATACAACAGTTAAATGGCAAAAAATATATATATATATATATTTCATAGAATTACAAACAAGATAAAATAATGGAAAACAAAAACTGTACAACTTTAGAATTTAAAAAATGTTCATCTCAAACACGGGGAGAAATACAAGAACTTCTGTTAAAAGAAAACAGTTTGTTAAAACAGCAAACGCTTTCTGTGTACTTGTTTCCGTTTTTGAAACCTTCTGCTACAGCTGGGTACTGGTAGGAATATCGGGTGGTACTCTCTTTAGTATCGTCTACTTAAAAACAATTAAAAAAGAAATTTGCACTGTGCATTAGCCTAGTTAGAAATATGTACAACAGTTCAGGATCTAGTCTTTCATCAAACTAAAACCAAAAATCCGTAAAAACAAAAGCGTCCCGCTGGAAAATGAACCCCACGTTCGTCTCGAATGCTCCAGTCTCTCGCAGAGTCCACGAGCGGCTTCAGCACGGGGAGGAGAAGCCGGAGGCGGCGGGAGGAACCTGCGTTCACAGTCTTCGAAGTTCCCTTTTGAAGCAGGAGGAGGATGAAGATGATGGGGAGAAGGCTCTCGCACTTTCGGGGCAGAGGAAACGGGGCGGGGGAAGGAGATTGTTTCTGTTGACATTTGGCTACAGAAGTGAACCAGCAAGCATCTCTCTGTCTCCAAAACCTACATTTCAGCAGCAGAAAGTTTTCCTTTCAAAGTCCAGGCCGTGCGAGACGCGTGCGTGCGTGCGTGCGCCTGGGGGCTCCCAAAGCAGGGCCGGGGCGGGCCGGGACGCGGCCCCACGCGCTCCCACCACGGGAGAGAACTTGGAAAGAGAAACCTGCCGCTGGCTGCGCTGGGCTGTCGCTAGCTGTTGTCTCTCTGCTTGCAGAAGAAGCACAGATAACAACCTGGGTACTTTTTTTATTCTTTATTTAAACGTAGAGTTGTTTGTTTAAATCAGAAACAAATTCTCAAGTAAAAAGAATCCTTTTTGCTCATTCTGCACCAGTGGTGAAAGGGTATGTCTTTGGATTTTATTTAAAGCATGAATTTCCTTTAGAGAAAAAAAAATGTAACAAAACCTTTTTTTTTAAAAGAAGGAACAGAGTGCAGCCTAATTACACAAACAGAAACAAACGCTTATAGTTTAGGAACAGAGTCTTTGAAGCATTTACAAAATGAGGAAAAGAAGAGGGCAAGAAAACAAAAAAAAAAAGGAAAAATGGAAAATAAGAAAGAGATAAGTGCACAAGGGTAACAGACATAGGTAAATTGTATGTATACGCCTTAAAAAGTTTCAAACCCCCAACAAAAAATATTCTGCAAGGGATCCTACTGACCCCCCAAAACCCTTTGAACTTCTTTCTTTAGTTTTTATAAAATAATTATGCAGCCACCCTCTAAGAAATGAAGGTAGCGACCATAAGTGGAAGATTACAGGACAGGGGAACGGGGAGTAAAGGTACAAAGGGGAAAAAGCTTGGGCGAGTCGATGGATCGCAATCTATCTGGCTAGGAATGAACAAGACAACATCAAATGAGAAGCCGTCAGCTGGACCATACAAAAGCTAAATGTACACAAAAGGGTTTTTTTCTTTTAAATCTACCATACTGCTTCAGTTCATTTCCAATGCAACAATCTACTCAACACCAAAAATGGTCATATCTATCATAAATACAGAAAGTCAGTTGTTTTAAAACTTATTTTTTAAGCTCCGAGTCCTCAACACTCTTTGTGTGGTTTTTTTTTCTGAAAAGTGGGAGTGCTTAACTTTTCCCCTTGAAATTGGCTTCAGCAGAAAAGCTACCCTTAAAATCCCCGAAAAGCTAAAGCAGTTCACATTGTTTTTCCTCTT
>WHYT01016261.1:161335-189084 GCA_009806455.1 Tetrax tetrax
GGGGGCTCCGGGGTCTGAGGCCGCAGTGGGTACAGTTTGTCGTAGTGTTCTCTGTACTGTTTGGCAAATCTCTCTAACTGCTTAAAGGGGAAGTAATGTTGGTGAACATGCTCTTGGTGGCTCTTCAGGATGAGGATGTTTGAAAAGAACTTGCCGCACGTATCACACTCGAGCTTTTCCAAGTTCTCACCTTGCTCTGTCTTCCCATTTTTCTTCTGCACCTTCTGTTTGTTCTCGTTATACTGAATGACAAGCTCAAAGCCGAAGTTTTCCAGCAAGGCTTTTGTGGCGTTCCCTCTTGCATCGGAGGCAATACGTGGAGGCAGTAAGGAGGGCTCCGAACTACTGCCCGGTACAAAGTCCTTCTTCTCTTTGGGCTTTAAGTTATCAGGCAGAGACTCCTTAGATGCTACATTATTTTCTCCCCTCTCTGCAGTTTCCCTTTCCCGTGGGGTTTCTTTTTCTTTCTCCTTCACTGTGGATTTATTCTTCTTCTCAGGGTGCTGGCTCTGCTGTATGAGGACGGAGTGAGGTTGTGACAAGGACAGTTGACCTTGCTGCTGCTGTAACAGCTGCGGATGGCTCTGTTGGGGGAGCTGAACTTGAGCCTTCAGGTCCTCCAGCAAACTTGGACCCGTACCAGTCAATGTCAGCGCACCGCTGGTGACAGGCAAACTAACTTCTGGATTGAGCTGGAACTCGGCACTGGGGATGTAGAAAGGAAACAGAAGATGCTGCTGTTGCTGAAGCTGCAGAAGGGTCTCAGTGGTCATTGGAAAGTGCGGCAAAAGTGCTGGGTTGAACAGCTGAGACTGCAGGAGAGCAGCTTGCTGCTGCAGCTCTTGTTGCAGATGGGCCTGGACTTGGGCCTGCGCCTGTGCTAAGGTTTGAGCTTGCTGCTGCTGCTGCTGCTGCTGCTGCCTGGATGCAATCATGTCTGCCAGCTTCTTTCGGTTTACCTCCTTGGGCTCCGACGGCGAGGAGATGTTAGCGCTTACAGGGTTACCTAAAAGAGGAACGCCCGCGTTGTCGCTGGATACCTGGTTGAGCAGGCTGGGAACGGGAGCTGTGCCTGAACTGCTTGTGTTGGCGGTTGTGAAAGTAGTACTGTTGCTGGCGCTCACCGGACTTGGCGTGGATGAACCCAGAGACAGACTGCTCGTGCTGCTGTTGCCGGCTCCGTTACTACTGCCGCTGCCCCCAGCCGCCTCCAGCTTGGCAGCGCGAGCCTTGGTTTGGTGCAGGACAGACCTCATGTGGATCTCCAGGGTGGAGCTCTGACTGTAGGCCACGTTGCAGGTGTTACACTTGAACGGTTTGTTGTCGGGGCTGCTGGTAGGCTCAGGCTGCCCGGTAGCAGACTCTTGGAGGGCTCTCTTCAGTTTATGCAGATGAGAAACTGAATTGTAATGGACCAGGAGAATGTTCTTCTGCGTGAACGACTCCTTGCAGACTGTGCACTTGTAAGGGCGAGACGGATCTAGGAATTTCTCCATAGTGAAGTTAGGGCCCTTCCTGAAGGGTAATGCCCTTTTCGGTTCTGAGCCAGAGTCCTCCTGCACCGACCCCGAATCGCTACCTGTCGGGCTCTGCTTATCTTCCAAGTCGCTCTCCTCCTCCTTGTCTTCCTCGACTATTATAGTGTGGTCCTCTGCAAGCGAAGGATCGCCCATAGCGAGGAGGTCCCCGTTGACCAAGAGACCACCATACAGCTGCTGAATGTCGGCCTCGCTCAGCTCCAGGTGGCTGGTTTCCAGGTGCTTCTTCAGGGCCTGGAAGGTCCGGAAGCTGCGCTGGCAGAGGCAGCACATTGTGGCTGCCCGGATGACGTGGTACTGGGAATGGAGCTGCAGCTTCTCAATGGTTTTGAAGGCCAGGCTGCACTGGTTACAACGGTACTTGTAGACGTGGCGATCGGACACCGGCAGCTGAGGCCGCTTTGCGTGAACTTCATTGAAGTGCGTCTGCAGCGCTGCCGAGCTCTTGAACACCTGGTTGCAGCCCTTCTTCCAGCAGAGGAAGCCGGAGTCCTCCCTGGCAGAGCTCTGATCGGCCGGAACGGGCTTGGGGTCTCCGCTGTGCTCTGTACTTTCCGATGGCAAAAGACTCTTCCCCGCATCCTCAGAGATCTCTGTGAAAACAAAATCAGAGCAAACAAGAAAATTACACCAGCACACAAGGGCTGATCAACACCCTCTTTTTGTCCCTACTATGGCTGTGGTTTGTGCTCTGCAAGGCGACAGGTATGTCTAACATTCCTCCTCTACCTTCATTCATTTATTTTAACCCCAGTCCGTTACCCTCACCGTGGCCCACTGCATAAATCTACACAACTTACTTTCTTGTCCCCTTTGAATATCTGAAAATTGTTCACACACACATGTTCCCTTAGGATATTTATCACCTTTAAGTGAAGGCCGCTTGACCACCTGTCTGTCTGCTGTTTTTCTTTGATGTCCTGGCTCTTTTCCTATAGGAAGGTTCATCAAACTGAGTAGTATTTGTAGTCTTGGTCCTATCAAAGCTAGAAACAGCAGCAATGAAATTCAGGTCCTGCTGGCAGCAGCTCAAAGGGTGCTGTTCAAGAGAGGATGGGAGAAGAACGAACAGGCAGGCAGTGCCCTGCCATTTCCCAGGCTCCTAGAGCACAGTCGTGCCAGGAAAGACAGCATGACACAAGCAGAGGCGAAAAAAGGGATCCCACTGCCCGGGGCAGCATGAGCTACTCTGGCTGTGCCAGTGCTGCCCCACCCGCATCGTGGCCGTGGGGCCACCTGCCTGAAAGGGAACGACGGCTGTCTTCATTCCCAGATTCCTTACAGACCTTCCAAGAAGGCACAAAAGGAAGACTGGCACTGCTTCCCGGCCAGGTTTGAGATCAGACACTCCTGCCCATGCAGGATGATGCTCTTGCGGTGCTCTCACATCACATGACAAAGCCAGGGCTAAGTGGCCATGGATTTACAGCTACGGCTTTGTAACACTGCACGGCAACGAACCAGGCAGAGGAGGTTTGGACAGGTAAGGATCGCAGCAGCCGCAAGCTCCCCAAACCGTGTGCCAGTGCAGGTACTTGATCTATGATGGCAGCAGGGCAAGTACAGCAGCGGTGGCAGCACAGTCTGCGCCCAGCAGCTGCAACCTCCGGCGTTTCTCCACCAATCCCCTCAGCACTCTACCACCTCTGCTTTTCACCGCCCACATCTGGTCTTTGCCTTCCCAAGGATTAAACACTGTCTCCACCTGAGTCTCCACGGTGGTGAGCTGTGCTCCTCAGCCCTGAGGAGCCCTGCTCTGCCCTGCCATGGGGACACCCAGGGCAGCAGCCCCCAGGGTTTGGCGCGCAGATCAGGGGAGTTGGCCCTGCTGCGCGCCGCTGGACTGTGGTTCTCAGGAGACAGCCAGGCACAGGGAGCTCACCCAGGCAGAGATGTCCCCAGACACAGTCCCTGCTCAGGTGATGGGAGCTGGGGGACTGGTGGGACCCGCGGACCTCGTTGACCCGCACTCACCAGGCTGCTTCCCCAGCTCCTCTGTGGCAGAGTTCCCGTCTTTCTCTGGAGTGGCTGCTGGGAGAAACATGCTGCTGGGCATCATCACCTCAGGTGTCGTCACCTGGAGACAGGGAGGGAAGGACATGGGGAGAAGAAAAACACAGGAAAATACTTTAAACATCTTCAGTGGCAAAATGAGACACCAGTATTGTAAAGTCAGAGGCGTCACTTTTCATAGCTCACTGAAGACTCATGTTTATTAGACAAAGCTCACATCAGTCAAAAGTGTTTCTACAGTTACATTCTGGACATAATTAGCAGTGCACACTTGAAGAATAATCTTATTATTAATATTTTTCCTTTATGTAGAATTCAGACTTTGATCACTGACAATGTTTTGTCATGGGCTGTGAAACTTCTTGTGCAACCAATTAGGTAGATAAGTTGAAAGGCCCACCTTAAGCTGCTGAAAACATAATAAGGCCCCTAATTAAATCATACCTCGTAAAGTACACTGTAATCTTGAACCAGGGAGCATTGCAGCACTGTTTTCAAAGTGTATCGATGCAGGAAAAGGAGGGGCATGAGAAAGAAAAGTACAAGTAAGAAGAGAGGTGACAAAGGAAAGGATGAATAAGGAAAGACTAAAAAGACAGCAAATTGTCTGCGAAATGAAAAGCTTTTGGTAACCCTTTCCTTGCTCTGACTGATGTGTTCCCTTCGCCTCTGCAAATGTCTGCCTAGAACCTGCACCGTCATAACCAGTGCAGTGCTGAACATCAACATTTCTAAAGAGCTGGAGAGTTCATGTGCTTCAACTAGAGAAGTTCTGTGAAAGAGTCATATCATACGTTCGCCTTTTTCTGGAAAATTGTGTTTCCTTGGGTGTATTCAGCAACACACAGAACCACCTCGCTCGCAGCTCGCCTGTGGCTGGCATCAGATGCAGGACAACGAACACGCTTCTGAACGTCCAGAGCCAGTACCTCACACCACACAAAAAGCTGCCCACAGCCCTTCTCCCCGAGCAGCGACTGGAAAGGCAGACCCGTCACCGTCACCATCCGCGCTGCACGCCAGCGCGTGGCCGCCAGCACTGGCTAGACGGCTGCGGCAAGGGAGGACACCTCTGCAGCCGCACGCCTCACCGTGCTGGCACTCGGGGAGCACTTCCCCCTCACCGGGGCTGCGGGACTCGAAGGACCAGAAACCAGCACTGACTTGCAATGCTCAATGCTTGCGGTGCGTGTGCTCTCAGCCTCCGCTGCTGGGAAAGGCAGGCGTAAACAAACATCCCTGGACAGGCACTTTTCCTAGCGAAACAAGTCTCTCCATCCTCCCTCCGACACTAAGAGGGCATTTGAGCCTTGGATGTCAGAAGAGAGAGTGAGGAGTTATCTGCAGCGGCGTACCCTGCTTGCTGCACAGCCAAGGACCTCAAGGCTCTGACTGAACCCCATGAGATGTCAGCAAATCCCTGGTGAAGCCACAGGTAAGCCTACATGCAGGACACGAAATCTGCCCTGTCTACACGCATGTCAAATCCAAGCAGCACAGACTAGACCTTGGTAAGTGAATGGAAGCAAAACCAGTCAGTGAAAAACTCAGAAACAAACGTTCGCATGTGAGCGGCTGCAGACATCCGAACCGCACCAGGAGGGGATGCTGAGCTCCCTGCCTTTCCTGGGACGGACGGTGCACGGAGGTGAGCGCCGGGTCGCCCAGACGTCTGCAGGGAAGGCAGCTCACACTGATACATCACCGGGAGGGACGCTGAGCACAAAGTCACTCCACCTTTTAGTCCAAGCAGGAACATCTGATGGCTGCGGGTGGTGGGTCGGGAGACGTGAAAGGTCACTGGTTAATTCCCGCTAGCCAGGCTTGGAGCAGGGGGATGAGCAGGGACGCCGAGGAGGGGAGGCAGGAAGGAGCCATCCCTCTCAGCTCTATCAGCAGGGAGAGCGCTTTCCTACGATCTTTAGGAATTATGAAAAATAAATCATGAGAAATTAAAAAAAACCCCAACAGAGTAGAAAAAGAATAAAATTATCTAACACCTCAGCTGCACATCATTATAGAAACCGTGGGCTTTTTATACGCATTACAGTAAGGCAGCCATCCCCACCACCACACTCAGTACGACGGATCAGTAATTGTTTTCATACACTTTAATTAGAAAAACTCAGATGGCTATGAATAATAATGGAAAAGAGAGACTTTTGCACTTGAAAGGTTGAAGTCAATCAAGTGTGAATGACGGCAAAAAAGAAAAAAAAAAGACACCAATTCATCAGGCCTCTGTTGTCTCGCCGCGTCTTTAATCATAATTCCTGATTGGGATTCAAGAAGGCAGTAAGCAGCGGTTCTTTGTCTGCCTTCACCTTCCGTCAATTAACTCTCCCCGAAATATAATCATCAACCTCACATGCTCCTCTGCATCTTAATCTGGGTCTCCAAACCAGTAAGTCCTGCCCTATATGTGTTTAAGTAATTACCTTTATCTACCTGCATCTCCACAGCCACAGCTCTCACCCTACTTCTACCAGCCCTCCGCAATAAAAAAAAAAGTGGGGGAAAAAAAATGCTGCGGTACATTAAATTGCTACAGGCACAAAATCCCAACAGGCAAACGGAAAAACGCTTGGAAAAAAGTGCAGGAAACCAGAAATCCTGGATACGGATGTAGGGCAACTGCAGGCAGTCCAGGCAGCCAAGCAGGGCTGGCCCTGGGAAGCAAAACCTCGGAAAGAAGGCACTGGTCCTGCCCGGGCTACTGGACCCGCTGCAGTCCTCTACCTGTCCAGCACCATTCAGGTCTCTCCCGAAAGCGCCGCCCGTTTCCCGTGCCGTTTCCAGGGCAGGACCACCCCGTTTCTTCATCCCCACGGGCCATCCCCTGAGCAGGCAGCAAAGGTAGCAGCAGTGAAAATGGGCTGCGTGTCTCTCACCATTTCCCATTTCCGCGGAATTCCAGACCGCCCATTTTGGGCTCTCTGTCCTTTTACAGCGCAGACGGGTCCGAGGACACACCGCCTCCCCTGCACGTGCAGAAAACGCCTCGCGCCTTGGGGCTGCTTTCGATATAAACAAACCGGAGCAGCGAGGGGCAGGAAGGCTCAGTAGGCCGCAGCCGCCCGGCAGGTGAACAAGGCGTGGTGCGCTACGACACCGCGTTTCGCACCGCAGATGTATGTGAACGGCAGCAACTGCTCTGCTGATGGAGAGGAAGGTGTTTATCTGGAGCACGGCCTGTTTATCTGTGCACGGCCTGTGCACTGCCGTTCAGTGCCCCCCTCACCTGAGGGGGCAACACCTGGCACGCAGTGCTGGCCCCCGTCCTCAGCTCCGCTCACTCTCTGCCTCCCGGTTTAAACGTCCCGTCAACACCAACTCTTTCACAACAGCAGCGTCAGTCGGTGGGAACCGTTATCCAAAACCAGCCCTACAGGTGTGAGCCTGACAACGTGATTTGTCTTCTCCCTTCCCTTCCGTACACACTCGCTCTGCTCAGTGGGGCAGGAACTCGCTTGGGTGAAGAGCAAAGGAGGGGGAGGTTCGGGCCAGAGCCTGTGGCAGCCTCTCCTGCACCTCGCTTTGAAAGATTTCCGCTCTGGTACGAACTGGAGGTGCGAACAGCGACCGGAGACCGCCCCTCTAGAGCAGACTGCAGAGCAGCCAACTGTCTCTGTCAGAAGATGGAAAGTTGTTGGGACAAGCCTCTGTGCTGCCAAAGACCCTCCCTTTTGAATGAAATTCAGATCCCCCCACGCAGTGTAAATGTCTTTACGGTGACGAGATCCACTGACGTGCATGGGCGCCTCGGTTCAACGGCCGCTTCTATAGACAGTGTGGTCCAGTGAGGGACTGTTACAAAAACCCAAGGGCTGACAGGCTACTGCCTCCCTGTCCCACGAGTCCCCTCAGCAGGCCACACACGCCCTGACACCCACAGACCCGCCTGTCACCGGCTTGGCAACAACCCACGGGTCTGCTCCTCCCCGGTGACAACCTACAGCAGTGACCGGCGTGGCTCCTGCCACGGCCCCATCTACCATCTTCTTAACACGATGAACTGCAGAGCTGCTGCTCAGCGCGGGCTGGAGGCTCAGAGCTGCCACACCCCTCCCACGCTGGCCCCGGCAGCGTGATACAACCATATTCCGGGCACGTCCGAAAAATTAATCTTGGACAGTGTGACCAGCCAGCTCCCCTTGCGCACTGGATCTGCCTGCTCTGACTGTCCTCTGAACCCAGCGACCGAATGTGCGCACAGCCCATGCAGGTCCTCTGCAAATGCTCCAAAACGCTGAAATCGTGCGGCTTTGGAAAGAAAATCTCTAGGAGGGGTCTGAGGAGATACATTGCTATCCCTATGTCCATGCAGCGGGGGAAATGCACGCGCCATGCGAGGTTCCCAACCAGACAAAGGAGGTAATTTCCATTACAAAGAGAGAGAGAGGGTGCTGGAGTGAAAAGCTTCATTAGACTCAGAGAGGCAAAGCGATGGCAGTATACCAAGGTCACTTCTAATTTAGACCATCTAATTGGCAAACATGGCTCCAAATGGCTATCATCTCACAGGGCTCAGAATTAATGAAGCCCGATTATTTTCATTACCTTCATCCGAGATGGAGAATGAGACACAGAGTGAGAGGGAACGGGGGGAGCGAGAGGGGGGCGAGAAGGAGGGAGAGAAAAATTGAATGACAGCAGAAGGGAGAGCACAATAAGAGAAGACAATAGGAAAGAGGGAAAAATGTAAAGATAGCAGGAGGGAGACGTGAGGGTGGCAGGGATGGGCAAGGGAGAAAAGAAAAAGATGGAAAGACGGCTGGAAACACTGGAAGACACCCTAAACCGAGGCAGAGAAATCTGACAACAGACACGACGGGAGAGGGACGTGCAGCAGGATAAAGCTGGCGGCGGGAGGAGGGAGAGCTCCCTGCTCCCGCAGGCTCCTGGGAAGCCATCCCTTCTCCCGGCTTGAGCCCATCAGTCTTGTCAATCGCCTGCGCCGGCGAACTGCACTTCACCCTCATTAAGGGGCTCTCTGCCGAAGCGGCGCAGGCTCAAGATTAGCAGAGAGGCCGTTACGGGGAAAGATGGCGATCAGACCTGCCTCCAGCAGCTGAAATGCCACGTAAAATGGACTTGGCCACATTTGTTCACCAGCCCCGTGGAAGGGAGGCTGCAGGAGATGGGGAGGGATGGCGGGAGATGCTGCCCCTGCCCCCCGGGGCTCCCCTGGCCCCCACGTCGTGCAGGGATGCAGCACACGCTCTGCTCCCCTCAGCCTGTGGCTGCAGCCCCGCCAGCGCCCATCCAGCGCCCGGGCCGGCGAGGACGCGGGTGTTCCGTGGGACAGCCGACCCCGCCGCTCGCTGATGGGAAAAGGAGGGGGCTGGAAGCAGCCCGCTCTGAGATGCTGAGCACAAGCAAGCAGCCGTTACCATGGCAACAGACATATTCGACACTGCAGGTTCCTGAAAGGCGTCTGATAAGGTATTATTAACTGGAGCCTCCTCCAAACGCCGAGTGCAAAGACGCTGTGTCGAAAGGGACCTGGCTCCCATTTACTGGACTGCAATTCCCTCGCGGTGGCACCACGACCTGATCCACGCGTCAGACTGAGACGGGAGTCTTCACTAGAACGAGCGAAATCAGGAACGTTTGATGCTGCCACATTCTGCACAAGCTGTACCGTTTCTCGAAATACCTGTTACTAAACGCAAAAACCCCCACCTTTCGACCCACATGCTACTTGCCCTGAAGCAGGAGAGGCAATCTTCCTCCCCGGACATATCTCTGGGTACCAAAGCAAACAGCTGCCCAGGGCCGGTGCCAGCAGCGAGGTGGAAAGGCCAGAGAGAAGAGGACGAGCCTCACGGCTCAGGCGGTCTCCGCGGTTCTCGGCGGAGGTCCTGCATCCGCAGCAGGAGGACGAGGCCCAGCTCCAGCACAGAGCTGCGCTCCCCCAGGGGCACTGTGCTCCCCAGGACTGCGGTGCTTTGGCCAGGGCCAGGCCCTGAGCTCCTCAACCAACGTGTCTGCCGGCCTCCCCGCACCCTGGAGGACACAGGCCGAGGGGATGGACCAGCCCAACCGCGCCGGTTCTGGACCGCGTGTTCTGCCGACAGCCCCGCTCAGGAACCATTTCACGCCAGCACAGCAGATGCCCTTAGCAAACTGGCTGCGCCCGCTGGTGTAAGAAAGGGGCTCAGCTTCTGCTCGCTGCTCTTGTAAGGCCAAAATGTCTTCCATTAATTCAGTTAGAAGCTAACAAGATTCTCCAAGTCCTCAGAAGGTATTTACACACGTAAGCACCATCAATCAAAAGGGATGCTGGACGCAGAGACCAAGGTCTTTGTGACGGGAGCGCTCCCTGACCCAGGCGCATGAGCGGTGGGCAGAGCAGAGCTTTGCCCTGCCGGAGCCCGCGGGCACGGCCAGCTTCGCAGGCCCAGGGAACTGCCGGTGCTCCTTCCCCTGCCCCTCTACATTCCGTTCCTCAGAGAGTGCTGGGACCTGCCAGCCTGGCTGGATTTAATGGCTTTCACGCCACGGTGCCTGCTTGGAGTAGACGTGGTTCTCGTGGGCTGCCGGGAGCGCTCGGTCACTGCGAGCTGGGGCGCCGGAGACACCTTCAGCTCCTGTGGAGCCCGAGGGGGCCAAGAAAGAGCAGAGGAGTGAGAGGAGAGGTAGCTGCCACAGCAAAGGGGGGAGATAAAAGGCATAAAGGTGTTTGAGAAGGAGCCACAAGAGCACTGGAAGGGCAACAGAACGAGGAGACCAGAACTGTAAGAGAAAAGTCAGGCGATGCTGCGTGTGCTTGCTCAGACATGTCACAGGAGGGGAGCTGATAAAAGAACACGAGCACTACGACAAGCACGGTATTATTCACCTCCGTTGTCAGGACCCAGCAAAGAAGGGAGAAAACAAGCAGAAATGGGGTGCAAGAAAAAAGAATCACGAAGAGAAAGAACTGACAGGAATCAAAATAAATGTGTTTTCTTAATTGCAGACACAACCTTGCCTTGAAGATTATACTAAAAAATAACAGTGCAGAAATCTGACCATACATCCCATATGTGAATTTAGATGGGTTTTTGAAAATGTGCCTTATGAATTCTACCTGTATCTTAAACCGCCACTAGCAAATGGAAAGGCACACTCACGTGAAACCTCTGAAAAGGGAATTCACGAAAGAAATACCCTGAGATTCCAAATGTTCTTTACTGAAGCAAGCGGCTGAGCGCTGCGGAGCGGGGTAAGCCTTCACGAGCATTTCTGCACCGCGACGGCACGTACGGGTCTCACAGAAGAGGCTCAGCACTGCACACACGACTCCACTGCCAGCAGCAGAGAGACTCTGGGGCAGCGGCTCTGGGGTAAAGCGAGCCACAGCACAAACCCAGGTCTCACAAATGAGAACCTGAACGCTGCGCTGTTCGGTTACTACTTCTCACCGAGCACTGCCTCTCGAGTCAGACGAATTTAAATCCCTTGGAGACAGTGTCGGAGCAGGATTCCCACGCTAGGTGCTAAATAAGGATGCAGGGCAGAACAAGAGCCTGCTGCAAACACGCTCCTGCTGAACCAGAACGCGCCGTCTGAAGTTTCTGCTTCCCACCAGAATATTGCAATAGCAGTCACAACCCACACACCGGCACAGTGTCGTTGACAAACACCTCGAGAAGTGGAGTTGTTACAAGTTTTCAGCTCCACGTGAAGACAGCTGACTTTATCCAGAGAACTTTCACTCCACACTTCAGTGGCTAACTTCCTACTTCAGAGAATTTTAACTACCTATGCTTAAATTTTAATTTAAACCCAGGCAGGCATTTCAAAACATCTTAAAGACAGCACTTGAAACAGCAGCTCTAGCATTCCACAGTCCCATAAGGTTCCGCCTCCCTTGGGCTAATGGCAGCATATCCCCTGCTTGTTCAGGCTACTCTGAAAAAAGGGAATTGTTACACAACAAAAGCATTGCAATTTTGGATGGAGCGACTCCTGACAGAAGTCAGAGATCCAACTTATCTCACACAACCATAACAATGATCCTCATTAAGCGAGCGAGGCGCAGAACACGGGCTGCACAATAGGACTGTCTCCTCTCCATGAGATGAGACCGCCAAGGGAAGTGACTCTATTGGTTCACAAAATCATACTTTAAGTAGAAATGTGAGATCCAATTTCCTGTAATGCTACCTCAACCACCCTGGCTGTCCTCCTCGGGAAGCGCTCACCAACACACGAGCACTTTCGCTCTGCATCAGGAGCAGGACAGCATAGCAGCTCCTGCATCTCCCAGAAGCTTCTGTGCAGGATGCGATCCCATGCAATGACCTCGGCGGCCAAAGGAAATCGCATCTGTTCTATCTCAGCGCTGCAACACTGCCACTTTCCACAGTGCTCGAGCACAGTACAGTCTCTGCAGAGGAAACAAGCAGGATGGGACAAACCTAGTTGACAGGGCCCCGACAGATGAAGGAGCTGCCCAGTACAGCGAAGGCAGCCCGCGCAGCTCGGGCCATCCCTTTACTCTTCATCTTTGCCAGCGCGGCAGCAGCCGTGCCTGACTGCGCCGCCGCTTACCGTCATGATGAGCTTCTCCACGCAGTCGGGTGACACGCTGTGCAGATGGGTGAGGTGCAGCTGCAGATGGATCTTGTTGTTCAGCATGTCCTGGCAGAGCGGGCAGCGGAGCATGGGCTGCACGGAGTGCTGGGTCATGGCGTGCACGCGCAGCCGGTTCACGTCTGTGTTACTGTACTTGCAGTATGGACACTGATACATCTGCAGAGCAGGAGAAATGAATCACCCAATTGTTACAGCTGCTGCTTTCCTCTTCCCTCACAGCTAGACTTGAATAATTTGATGCCTTCTCATACCACCAGTTATCACCTTTCCTCTTCCCTCTCCTATTTTATTCTTTGCTTTTAGCACATATGAAACAAATTACCTGCTTGAGATGCACAAAAAGCTGGGTGGTTCTTCCTTACCTGCTCTGATTTGGTCTCCTCGGAAGTTTTTGACCATTTGAAGGAGAGAGGTGACTCAGAGCTGCTGGGAAACGATATTCGTTTAGAGGATGCTGGAGGCTCTGTCAGCTCCTTCTCTGCCTGGCTGGCTGGCGCTGCAACAAAAAGAGATTTATATCAGAACATCCCCAAAGAGGCTTGAATTGGGTGAAGACAATATTTCCATGTAGAAGGAGGATGAGTTTGTGGACTAACTTACGTCCTACAAAGCACGTCTGGCCAAGAAAAGTTCACTCCTGATTATCTTCCACAGCAGGGGAACCGTGTCATTTACAGGTAGATGCAGAGAGATCTCAGCTACTTCTATGGGCTGCTTACAACCTGCTAGGTATAGGAGGGTCTCGTCCTGTGTTCACGTGGGACACACACGCGCTTGGCCAGATGTGAAGGCCAACGCGTCACCTCCAGGAGCAGCTGGACCGACATGACCAAGCAGAACGCCTACTCCCAGCTCACCTGGGACGTTCTGCACATGGACACTCTGGAATACGTTTCCCTTCCAGACAGCTGAAAGCTGTGGCCGTTGACTCTGCTGAGGTGCAGTCTGTACTGGGAGCGGTGGCGCTGCCAGGATGGCACCGGCCAGCCCGGCCCACGTGTCTTGGGGAAGAGCGCACCTCTGGGGGTACTGCCCAGCACGTGGTCCCACCGAAATCGCAATGGCAGAGACCCAGCCTACAGACCGCGTGGGACGGGACCCGACCATCTCGCACCGTAACGAGCTGAGGAAAGGGGATTTTATTTCAGCAAAAACCAAAAAGGCAAACGAGCCCAGAAGTCAACAGCAAAACACGGCAAGTCGAGCGGGAAGCGCAGCCCTGACCTTTACCCCTCCCCCGAACCCTGGCAGCCTGCAGAACATAAATTTGTGGGACATCTATTATTTAAAAACTGTAAGGACAAGTATATTATACACAGCCCCCGTCTCCTCCTCCCCGAGCACACATTCATAACAGTACTTTAATCTGTCTCGAATCGACTTCAAACCCATTTCGCCCTTAATGGGAGTTATTCATTTTCACTTGAAAGGTAATATATGACAGCTGGATATTTAATATGATGGATCGGCTGCCGATTAACAAGGCGCTGTAGCGTTCTCAGACCGGTCCCCCCATACTCTTCCCCTTGCCTCCTGTTCTCTTTGTGAACCCGCTGGTATCGCTCCTGCTTTGAGAGATGCCGTCAGAGTAAGATCCAGGTAAACTGTTTCCCTCGCAAAGATCCCGCTGCTCCCTGGCATCAGCTGTATTTGAAAGGCACCACTTCACAGTGAGAAACACCATTCCCATTTCTAACTGCCTTCCCTGCCAGATCCCACCTCCAAGAGGCAAAATAACTTCCAGGAGAGGGAAAATGGGCATTGAAAACAGAAACCAGTACTGCCAGCGGGAGGCAGGGACCAGAGGAGCTCCGGTACCACCGCATGTCTTTGGGCAGACCTGGCCATGCCAACGCCTGCTCAGAGGCAATGCCCTCTCCCGGAGCGCTGCCCTGCTACACGCCGGCTCCTTCAGCCCTGGCTGCTTACACGGCCTCCACGCACGGATGTAAAGTCCAGGCTGCATCCGAAACCAAACCCACAGGACGCCACTGCGCTGCAACTTCAGGAAAACGTCCAAACCTAGAGATTCTTTGTGTAAAACAAGTCTGTGGTGCCAGGGCCGACTTACGGACACCAACGCAGATCCCGCTCTGCCCCCTGCGCAGAACGATGGGCCGCTTCTCAGTCCTGAACACGAGACCTTCCCTGGGGTTCAGAAGCGGAAAGTCCTTAAAGATGTCTGCAGGAACAAAGCTGGCTTCTCTTACTTCCTGCTAATACAACGTGCTTGGAGCATGAGGAGAGCAGTCCCTCCCCGTGGGTTTGGGGAGGCAGAGACCATCACCGGGGCCCAGCGAGGTGGCGGGTGGAGGACCACCCTGCCTTAAAATGCCCTGCCCAAGCCCTGCACGATGTGAGTGTAAAGTAAAGAAGCTAATTGCTGCTGACATCGTCCACCCCTCAGCGTGACCATGGAAGCGTCAGCCCCAATCAGGCAGTCAGACGCTGGGACCGGCGTCCGGAGACCCCAGGTCTGCCAGTGCGGTCACACAGCCAAGCGAGCTCTGTTCCAGCCCTGCACCGGGCTGGGACGACCACGCCAGCTATGACTTTGGCTCCCCTTAGACCACTCTGCCCCGGACAGTGACTGTCTCCTGCCTGCTCCAGGCAGGGTCTCTGGGCTTTGTATCTGGCAACTGCTGCTACAAACCTCTGGGTGTCATCTGCTCCGCAAAACTACCAACGGGTGCTGCCGTGAGCTGTGCTGGCACTGCCGGTCTGCAAGGGGGGCAGGGGACAGGAGGGAGGAGATGGGACCACTGGAGAAACCTCTGCTCATGTGTACAGGTCACCGTTCCAAATAAAGGATGCAACACTTTCAGGTTTGGCAATAGAGCGAGAACTGCAAAATACCTACAGAACTGCGTTAATAAACCCGGTGAGCTCTGGACACTTGCAAACCCCCGGTGTCCCCAGCGGCTGTGGGACCTGCGCTGGCACAGTGAGGAACTCCAGGAGCTCCTCACCCTCTCCCACCAACTTCACCGTGCACCGCTTCCAGCCGCTCACCAGTGTGGAGTTCTCGGGCGCAGCGACTAAATTCAGCAACCCAACTGTCAGCTACCCCACAGCTGCTGAACACTGGCTGCACCCTCTGGAGTCACAACAGGGTATTTCCTTATTTCCCTTCTACTGGGAAGCAGTCTGCTTACAATTAGGGAAAAATTAAAGGTAATTAACATTTACTTTTACTTGCCATCTACAAAGTGCCCCATTTTATTAAATGCACTTGATCCTACCCGTAACTTCAATCCTTCAATACCAGAATTATTAACGACGGTCCAGACCCCAGAATAACTGGTTTGTTGCAGAGTTCTGGAATTTTAACACTGAGACAGAAATTTACCGTTGATAAACAGCCAGACGCATGAAGTGACACATTCAGTCCACATCACAGATCAGAGGAGTTAAGAACTCCCTTCTGCCTGGAGAAACGAGGACACGCGGCTTGGTGCCTGCCTGCAGAGCTCTGGCAGCTGCGCGGGACCTTCGCGTCTGCACGGCGCAGGTGGGACAGAACGTCCTCAGCTGAAAACCTCCGACAGGCCTTGGCCCCCAACGGCAGCTGGGCACCAGAGAAGGTGGAGCACAACGCCCGCGCCCCAGCCACGTCCCACATCACGCTGAGAGGTCCAGGCCTTGCAGAAAGAACAAGGAATCCGGGTTTACATTACGATGCATGACTACGTATCAGTTAGTATGATTATTTTTACTCTTTAAATGGATTTAGTTCAGATTTGCCAACCTTACAGAGAAATTTGCATTTCTCCACAAATGCACCCGAAAGCCAAGTGCAATGGGACGGCGCTGCTGCAGGCGTGCTGGCCTGCCACAGCACTTCCCAGAGACCTACTTTTCTTCTCACTCCTCAGCAGCTTCTGCTCTTCAGAGAAGGGGGAGAAACCCTCCCAGCTGTTATTTCGGAGGCGAGATGGGACGCTTCCCTGGCAGTGCAGATTCTCCCCTTTGCAAAGCCAGCAAGGGTCCCCAAAGCTGCCTGCTCTCCATGCCGGTGGGAAGGGAGTCGCACCCCGCCTCCCAGCCATCAGGTTCTCTCAGCTAAAGTACCACTGACAGCCCCTTCATCTAAACTTCCATCTCCCAACCCAGCAACATAATGGAGAAGCCAATTAAATGATTATTAATTCATGCCGCTTTCCGTAAGCCAGAGGTTCTCATCTCCCTGCATTCCGTAAACCAGCTTGCCACTTGCCCTAGAAATTTACAGTGGGGCTTCTGCTATCTCCATTGATTTAAAAAACACCGCCCGCCCTGCCCCCAGCCTACTGCAAAAATTCCCTTCCTACTAAGTACAGTAGCTGGCCTGGGAAAAAGTTTTCAGCGGGACGGGGGAACTGTGTTTTCACAGCCCGATGGAAAATATAAGCCCATATTTGGTGGTGCCTCCCTCCTGAAGCCTCCCCTGACATGTTCTTGGAGCAGCTACTCAGCAGCAGAGCCCTTGGACCAGACCGACCTGCCTGCCGTGCCTGCGCAGCCCCGCGGCTGGGAACGCCCATGACGGCAGCCGTCACCCTTGCATGAGTCTTGCGGAGGAGCATCCTTAAAATGGCTGCGGTCTTCCTCCCGAAATCCTGAGACTGGAGCCAGCTGTTTAACGGTTTTATGCTCAGGCAGCCTTCACTGCAGGCGACGGGCAGGGCCATGCCCTGGGGCCCAGACCGACCCGCGCAGCTCCGGTACGGCAGCTCAGGAGCCCAGACCACCGGCGCACACGGGTTCTGTCTCCGACTCCCTGGCAGACAAGGCCATCCTGCAGAAACAGGCCATCTGCGTTCGTACAGCAAGAGCAGCGCTGAGAGGGGAGCCACGCTGAGCCCGCAGGGACACAGATGCGGGCAGAGCCCTGCTCAGGCCGCCCCAGAAGGGCAGCTGGGCGTGCGGCTCTGCTGCGGCGCTGCCCGTGCCAGCCTGCGTCCTCCCGGCAACACACGGTCCAGCGCTTCTGAAACGCCGCCTGCTTACACTCCCGGTTCCCCGGAGGTACCGCTCGTTCTAACAGGGTGTTGCAGCCGTACGAACAGGCCCAGACACTGCCTGTGGCGCTACGGTATTTTCTCAACTCTGTGTTTGACAAATAACGTGATCGCGTGGTAGACAGAAGTAAACACAGAGATTTGCAACCACACTTTCGTACCCAGACCTTTATAGAATCGTAGAATCATATGGTTGGATGGGAAACATGTCCCTGAAAATGGCCAAATAATTTGTTTTTCTAATGCTGTGTCACACCTTCCGGCCTGCAGCGAGTACAAACAACCGAATTCCTATTAAACATTCATAGCACAGTACCCAGAAGCCGCAGCCACCACCAGACTCTTCTGCCATGTTCTCTACAAACGCAAAGCACCCAAAAATGCCACGGTGAGACGCCAGGCAGCACAAGGGGCACGCAGAGGCAGCGCTTTGCTTCCCATCACGAGCACCACAGTCGTTCCCGCGGCCCTGCGATCAGCTTCTCTGCCGTCGGCTCCTGAAGCAGCCGGGCTGCTCCCTGCGTGGTGCTCGAACACGGCGCTGCGCTCTGAGCCAAGAGCGAAGGCGCTGCGGGAGAAGAAACGACCCGTGCAGGCTGGGTGAGAGACACCGGAGCAACGGCACAAAGTGCTGGATCAACCCAAAGGTCAGGAGACTCCCGACTGACCCACGGAGGAGGAGGGCTGGTGAGCAATGCGGCCACAGGCGGCCCTGCGACGCCGGCACGCTGGGACGAGGGTCCAGGTGCTCATGGAGACGTATGTGGCGGCGACCGCAGCGGAAGCTGACCTTGGCACCAGCAGCAAAATGCTCCGGCAAACATCCGTGAAAGAAAAGGCCTGGACCAAAGCCGGGAGGCTTCCCTGCCCCAGGAGCGACGGCTCCCTCTTTGCCTCTCTGAGTTACACGGAAACTGCGCGGGGCAGGAGGGAAGATGGGGTATGCAGAAAACCATCCCATCTTGCGCCCAGCACCACCCACATTCGCAAGGGTTTCCCAAAGCAATGCATCTTTTCTTCCAGCAATGGCGTCAAAGGTTCTATCTTGAGAACCATGGGAAATCCTGTTTTCTTAAAATTACAAAGTGGCTGAAAGGAAACAAGCGATAACCTTCCGTATTTCCCTATTTCATACAATTCTTGAGGCAGCTATCAACCTGTGTGAGTATTACTGTCCAATTCAATTGAATAAATATCTCCACTAACCTACCATGAGCGTCCATATCAACGAACTTATTAAATCAATGCGTTGAGCTTGAGAGATGGTCTAAACAACAGTAATTCTGCTAACTCCTTAAACGAGCAATAAGGGATCAGCCCCAGCGCCGGGCAGCACACGGCTACCTGGCAGCAGAAACCAGCGCAGGGGAAAGAGCGAACACGAGAGCGGAGACAGCAGAGGCGTCGGCAGAGACCCCGGCCGACGAGCAGGCACAGAAAGGATCTGAAAACAGCGAAGCGGCCGTCGGACACGCGCTGCTGCAGCACTGCAATCCACCCAGCAGCGGCTCCGGGACGGCTCCTCCGCGCTCCCCGACGTACGGGTGGGTTTTAGTTGGTCGTCACTTCTGGGGAAGGAGCGACCGGCCTGTCCCGTGCTGAACACGACACACGCGTGCTTCCAAGATGGGCAGCTGGCAAAGGCAGCCGAGAGCCGCAGGGAGGGATGGAGCCAGACCGGGGGCCTGCAGGACCATTTCTCCCAGGTAGAAGTCAACGATTGCTCTGGTTGTAACTTTGCTGCCTTTTATTTCTGAAGTAGCCTTACTGCACTAGGTATACACAGAGAAAGAACGTTCAAAGAAGAGTCACAGAAACGATGAGGCTGCCCGGGGGAAGGCTCAAAGACACCGTGCAGGCGGCCGAGCTCCACCGCCCCACGGGAGCGGAGGGGGCCAGGGCCAGGCGAGCCCGGCAGACGGCCAGGACGCTGCGCAGAGGGCGACTGCAGGTGTTCGGGGGCTGCGGGCGGGCAGCGCCCACGGCCGGCCGGCTCCAGCCATGGCACAGAGCCTGGGGAGGATCCCACGGCCTGCCCTGGGCAAGGGCCGCTTCGGGGTCCTCCCAGAGCCACCGCTGGGCCATCGCCGCCCCTTGGCCCCACCGAGACCAGAAACCCAGCAGCTGCGGACGCTGCTGGGAGCCAGGCGCGCGCCCCGCTGCGAGCCCAGCCTCCCCAGCGAGCCGCGGCATGGAGGCACCTGGCCCAGCTGCTTTCCCCGGCTCGAGCTGGCACCCAGGAGCCTTCTGTAAATGCTCAGGAAAAAAAGCACAGCTGCAGCGTGCTTTCCCAGCCCCTCTCCTGGGTTTCCTTCACACAGAAGCCAGGGTTGAGAGTCACTCCATTGCGCCCCTCGTCCCCTTCCTCCCAGCCCGCTCTCGCCCTGTCTTCACTCTGGTTCGCAGAATATCCCAGCCATTAAGTGCTCAACGAAGGCCATATATTAAAAGACAGAAAAAAGCGGCAACGGGGGGAGGGGCAGTAATAGATTTCCGTCAGGATGTGCCTGACCTGTTTTTTTCAATTTCAGTAATTAGAAAGGCAGTGGGCCTGTAGGAATTATTCATAAACTGCAGGAGCTGTGCAGTATACATTTATGTTAAACATGTCAAATCCGATTGAAATCATGCCTGCCAGCACCATACTCCATAAACACACTTTTCTGCAACAATTTCCCAGCTCTCAGCAGCCCATTAATACCTCCTTTAATAGCAATCTACCACGGATTCGAATCAGGGACGCTCCATTGCACTAATTGCTCTGTGTTAGGTGAGCATCATGGATTTAAAAAAAAAAAATCATTAAAAAAAATAAAAGCCCTTCAGGCTAGTCCTCTAGAAATATTTCATTTAAATCTATATTTTAAGTAGAGTTTGTTCCTTGTTTTTGTGGAGAAACCCCTGATATTCTACATCTATACAACTGACAGCGCATTAAGAAAGTCTCTCACAGCTGGGTCACTGCAGATGAAGTGCTTCTCTCTAGTCAGAAACTACAAATAAGCCCCACCCCAAATCTCCAAAGTCTCGCACTGATCCACCCTGATTCGGTTCAGGCTTTAGCTGGAAACTGATGTGTGGAATATTCATCATTCCCATCCCGCCTTAAAAATGGAGTGGGGATCAGCCACGACGTCGTTCCTCCTTGCTGGCTTGCTTGTGATAAATCTCATGCTGGTCACGATGAGAGAATTTCTGAAGCTCAGTCATCAGGCAAAGCGCATCTCCCTTCTCCAGCACGGAGGTGGACGGCGTTGGAGCAGAAAGAGGGGAGCAGGCAATGCAGAGGCAGTGCCGGTGCAAGGGGGCTGCACCCAACAGCGCTTGGGAGCTGCTCAATCCCACTGCTGGAGAGAGGAAAAAGAGAAGGCAAACAGGTCCTGTCTAGGAACAGGGGCCACCAGCCCTGTTCCCTCCACGCAGCCTTTTAGGAGTCACGTCACAGCGTCAGTGCCCGCAATCACGCTGCCTGTCAGGAGCCGAAGGGAACAGAGGTGGCGGGAGCACCGCTGAACGCAGACGGCACTGCCGCTTTCCAGAGATCCTTCAGGAGCCACAAAGTCGTATGTGAAAATCCAAGTAAAACAAATCCTTATTTGGGATGGAGTTTTCCACGTGTATTTCAATGGAAAGTATCACCTAAAGAAATGTTTCTGCTTAATATTATTCTGTTTTAAAATAAATAAAAACCCAAATCAGTAAACTTATTTTGCAGCGGAGACATTTTTACAAATGTACACAGAGGTTTGTCCTAGCACCGACACGGGTGCAGCCTGCCGCACGCAGATGCGTTCACCGTCCAACCTCATCCCTCGCGCGTCTGCGCAGAGGCAGCTGGGGAGACATACCCGACATTTCGTGGGAGAGCTCACAAATCTTTAAGAAAGTGGAAGAAATAATCACCCAGCGCGCGGTTGAGAAACTGAGGCACAAAAGGTGAGCAAATTGCTAGGGAATGTAATGATCAAACTGCAGCATGATGGACAGAAAACAGGTCTGCCAGTCTCCACTTCAACACACTGTTTATTGGCCTGGAGCCCGCTCTTCCTTCTCACCTGCCTCCCACTTCCTCAGAACTGCGGGGCCCGGAGGCACGCTGAGGGTCAGCCGGCCCAGCCAAAGCAGGGTAACTGCGCCCACTTCATTCCCGACAGCAGCTCGTCTAATCTTCTTGAAAGACCTCTGAGGAACCTTCCCAGAAAATCTACTCCATTGCTTCATGAGCTGTACCAGGAGAATTTTATTTTTTTATTTATTATCTAACCTCAATCTTTCTCCCTTCAATTTAGGCCCATTACTTCTTGTTGTCTATATCCTGAACGTGGAGAACCAATTATTTCCTTCCTTTCATAAGCATTTTATGCACCAGGAGACGTATCTCATCCCCTCCTTTTGTTTTCTCTTTTTGTGGATCAAATAAGCCCATTTGTTCCCTTTTCTCCTCAGAGCTGATGCTGTGCAGACCATGCTCTGTTCTGGGTCATCTGTGCTGCCTGGGCTTTCTGAAATTGCTCCTCAACTTAATCCTGACATCCCAAGCTCAGAAATGGACACACCCTTCCAGAAGATGCTTTCCAGCACTGGAGAAACGCACCCATTCCACAATACTTTCACCGTCACCATAACGCTTGAGCTTCGTTTTGCGGCTGTCCTGAAAAGCAGCGTCAAAAGCCTTCCTACGGAGGAGACACGCGACACCGACTGCAAACAGGACCTTCTTCACAGAAGGAAACTGGGTCGTGTTGACATGATTTGCTCTTGACAAATCCATGTCGACTGTTACTCATCTCATTATCTTCCTGTCAGTACTTACAAACAGTTGTTTGGTCAATTCCCAGGAAAATCTGGGGCAAACGGCGCTGGCAGGTGTGTGGTTCCCCAGCTACTCCTTCAGTTACAGATAAGCACCACGTCTGTCCCCCCGCAGCACCTCCCCTGTTTTCTGTACGTTCACAGGAGATGGCAGCTGACAGGTCCGAGGAAGCTCCACTTCCTCCGAACACCCAGGTACCAAGCAGCAGGCCGCTGATGTGACAGCTTTCAGCTTAACTCAAACTTTGCAGCCTGTTCCTTCACAGTCGGGGGACGAGCTCTCCCCCCAGCGCCGCTGACACGGCCCGCCCAGGGCTCTCACGCAGTCGGTCTGCTTAGTGAGGACGAACGCAAAGCGGGCTCTATGCTCTCCAGCTTTCCTGACGCCGTGGCTGACAGCCTTCCCACTCTGCTGAGCGGCAGAGCAGCTCTTTTCTTGCAGTCTCCTCTCACAGCAAGCGAGCGCTTCCTTCATGCGGCCCGTTTCCCTTGACACCGCGCGCTTCCCTCCCTGGTCACATCTCAGTTCGTCCCGTGGCGTTTTGATATTCGTGCACACGCGGACACTGCTCTTCCGTGGCTGCCGTCGATAACCTGACCTAGCTCCCGTTCCCTCCCGCGCCTGAGGTCCGGAAGGACACAGCACCGCAGCTGAGCTCCTCAAGGGAGCTTGAAAGCAGAAACAACGCAGGACCGCGCTGTGGTACCTGCTTTGCGTATCCACTGCACATAAACGATGCAGAACGTTTCTTTTGCTTTCAAGCGCAGGGGCAGTGTTTTTCCATGTTTGAAAGCAGGACCTGAATTCAACACCAGCACGGGCATGCACCTTGCTGAGGCCATACTCTCCACCCAGCCTTGGAACTGCTCTGGACAAGGCTTGTCCAGAGCTCTGTGGGCTTACACAGTCTGCATTTTCCTTTGAATACTGTCCATTTATTTTTTGCTGCTTGACTGACAAACACTAAAAATGGGTTAGGAATTTCACCAGTAGGACGAAGAAATGAAACCATCCAAATTTACACTTTCTGGATGATAAGGGGTTTAAAAAGTAGGTTCTTAATTTTTCCTTACATGTTTTAACATATAAAAATAATTTTTTCACATAGCTCAGCTTTTATAAGTGCTTCAGGTTTGGGCAAACAGATTTAATAAATACACAACACTTACATCTTTCTGTGACACTTCACAAAGTGTGTTTTTGCTTAGGATCACACAATCCCACGCAACAAGAGACTGAAACCCACCCACAGCCAAGCAAAGTCTGCATCTCTGGGCTGAAGAACAGGCCTATGACAGGGAGCGGCATACAGAGCAACCTCAGCAAGCACAGCCTGGACTGAGAACGCAAGCTTCCCAAGCACTAAAGCACAGCCTGGTTTCTTCACCAGTTTGGACGCATCTTCCAATGGCCAAGATTCACCTCAGTACAGTTTTAAAGACTGCATCTCATCCTTTTGAAGACTGTGTAAGCCGAAGTGTCTCTTCGGCTGTGGCTCACAGGCAACCACCAACCACCACGAGAAGGTTGCCTGGAAGGTCTCTGCAGACCGAGAGGCATCGTACCAAGCAACCGCGAGCATGCAAACCAACCGGGCTACCGCGTGGAAACAGCAACGGGGAGTCAGAACTGCTCTGCCCCAGGCCAAGGAAAATGAGAACCACCTCCAGTGCCTCCCGTTCCACACCGACACTGAACTGGTCAGCGAGTGCCAGCTGGGGAGGGGAAGGGCCCTCTCCGGAGGAGGACAATCTTTGTAGCTGCTCGCTGCTCTCTGCTCAAAGGCCAGGAATATTTAAAAGATTCCTCCCACTCACCTCAGCAAGACAGTAGCCATCTCTGGGAAAGACGAGTAATTTAATACCTTTATAATTAATCCACCCAAGGATTTTGCAAAGAAAGAGGAACCTTTCAGATTCCATTGCAACAACATAAGCGTTGCGCATCCACAGCTTCCGTTTCAGGATGTCAGGGCGCCAGCACAGCAAGCAGCTAACAGAGCGCAAGCACAGTCTGCCCTCTGCTCTGCCTTTCTGCATCAAAATCTTGCTACCAGAGCCAGGACCATGATGTAAAAGTAGCCTAACTGTCTCTCCAGCCTTAACAACTCAGGGTGGGGTTTTGTGATATGCTTAATCCACCCTAAGTGCTGGCTGCTGCCAGAAGGTGCAGCCCCCTTCTCCGCCCATCCCCTCCCAGCTGCCGATTCCCACCTCCCGGGTCGGGTCCAGCACCGCTGAGCGCAGGTGAGCTCCGACCCACGGGCCCAGCACAAGTCTGGGGCTGGGAGCAGGGATGCGTGCCCAACCATGGCTCAAACTACACGAGTCTGTCACGAAGCTGCACCCAAAGACTTCACTTAGCTCGTGCTGACAGTGATGTTTAGTGCGGTCATTTAAGGAGAGAGTTTTGCAGACCACTGCTCTGCATCTTCCCACTTCCTTTTCCTGGATTTAAAGAAAAAGAGGGATCAAAACCCACCTGTCCATTTGCTCTGGTCCTTGTCCCCGCCACTCTCTTGCTCCTTGGCAGACTCTTCAGCATCACCGGCTGTTTCATTGGGCCCTTCCACATCTTCAATGGATTCTTCTGAAACAAGAGAAGGAGAAAATGTAACATAAAAATGGAAGTCAAAACGGAAGAGCAAGTAACCGCCACTGAGCAACAGCCAATGCTGACGCACAAGTGCTGAGCGGCAGACACCAACGTCACCCAGCGTTCTCCCAACACCACCTGCTAGCTGGTCAAGAGAGAAGCTGCAGAGGAAAAAAGGGAGAGAGAAAGTTCAAATGAAGAATCTCGCCAGCTTTACCACTTACAGCTACTGAGGTCCCCCGCAGTGTAACGTACAGTAGAACATTTACCTGGTACGAGAAGGGTCTACCCAAGCACGCCATTGATTAGAGAAGCGTCAGGGACTGACTGGAGCCTCCAGCACCTTCAGCCTCAGCCTTCCTCTCCATCCCCATCTCAAGCTCTTGGACTGAATGGCACTGCGTAGCACTGACCTCAGTCACCGAGACTCCCAAGTTCACTGCAGACACACCGCCGCTCACTTCTGCTCAAAGCCAGGAGCAGCACTGCCTTCTGTGGACGTGGCCCTGACACTTGGCATGGGAGGAGGCTGCTGGGGGGTCTTATTTTCATCCCCGTCATAGGAAGACTTGGAGCACATAGGCAGTATCACACGGGTGCAAAAGCATGAAGGAGAAAAAATACTCAGTGAAGTGCTGAAAGCTCAGAACAAAACACAAAGTGCCACTGCCCCTCCCATTCACCAAAACAGCGGTGTGCCGAGACCGGCGGCATGGAGCGTGTCGACACGGCGCGGTGCAGCTCCCGGCAGAGGCACCCCTGTCAGGCGGGATACCGGGGCGAGACAGCTCTCACACCAGGGTATAACGGCCATGTTCTCATCTCGTATCTTGGGTACTGATATGTCATGCGTGCAGCTCGACGGCTGCCATGTAATTGACGGGGGCTATGTCAGCACTGGCAAGAAAGGGTGCTTTTAAGCCGCTCTATCCTCTTTCAGGCGGGATAGCTCCTAACTTTAACTTGCATTCTATGGCCAGGATAAATGCTAGGCTATCCCCAGGTTTTATCTGAACTACCTAACCAGTCAAAGCACCACCCTCCACCCTCCCTCTGACAAAGACAGAGCTAGAAATCAGGATTAAAAATCTGTATTAAGAGATTGCAGATACTCAGCTGTGCCTTGTGAGAACATGACAACTTAAATCAGGGAGGCGCTTGTGAAAGCATCCAGAGATCAGCACTGGTATTAAGTGGAAGCGCTGTGACTTCTACTCCACCTTACACTCTTAAAAGCTGGAAACCGGGGAGAGCTGCCGGGATCCCAGCGGCCTTCGCCTGGGAAAAGAGGGCCCCGGAGCGAGAGGTGCGACGGGCGGCATGGCGGGGCAAAGGCAGCCAGCATGCAGGAGGAGGCCAGTTACCGACGCAGGGCTGAGACCAGCAACCTGCCTCGCGAGCGAGCGCTCGGGTTTGCTGGAGAGAGGGGCTGTGAACTCGGCAGCTGGATTCATGTTTCAGAAATCAGAATTCCAGCCCTGGGGAAAAAACAACCGCCCACCCCCAGCCCCCAGACCACTCTGCCGCCTTCCAGACGCCGCCGAGCAGGCCCAGCTCGCTCGCAGCCTCTGGCCGGTTGTACGGGAGGCCCTTGCTCAGGGTTTCCATGATGTCCTTGTCCTTCACACCCTCATTCGCAGCTCTCTCCGCACACCCAGCCGGCACCCCCAGCCCCACGGCCCCACAGCCCCCGCGCCTCCCGGCCCAGCCCTGGCCGGGCTCGCCCGCTCCGGCCCCGCTCAGGGCCCCGGTCCCGGGTCTCTCCGCCCCGCTCAGGGCCCCGGCCCCGGGTCTCTCCGCCCCGCTCAGGGCCCCGGCCCCGGGTCTCCCCGGCCCCGGGTCTCTCCGCCCCGCTCAGGGCTCGCCCGCCGCTCCCCGCGGTCCCCCGCTCTCCCCGGCCCAACAACAAAGGGCGGCCGGCGCGGCCGCACTCCCGGCTGCGGCCCGGAGGTGTCAGCAGCGGCATGGCAGGCAGCGGAAGGGCGAGCCTGGGCTCCGGCCTGCGCATGTGGAAGTAATCCGCGTCTTGGAGCGACTGTCTGGTTCGAGGGAATAAAATTGGGCATTCATGAGCAGTTACACCATCTGTCTTTACACCATCATCATCATCAACAGGGGAAAAAATAGCTCTTTAAAATGGATGAAAGCCCAGGCTGACAGTAACCGGAAAAATGTGAGCTATGAATAACAATAACGGTAGAAAGTGATTGAAAAACAAGGCTACGAACAGCAAACCCTCCTGCAGCCTGGGCCGAGCCCAGCACCAAGCGCCCGGCCCCGGGACCGCTGCCCTCCAAGGGCTCGGGCTGCGGGCGGGCGGCCTCTAGACACCACGCGCGTGCTCCAGACCCTTCTCCGGGCTCTCGTCTGAGCTGGTTTCTTCTGAAGAGAGGTTTTTAAAGCAGGACAAGAGGGGAGCAGAGTGCAAGATGCCTCTGCCCAGGGAGGCTCCCCATCAGCTGGGAAAGCCCCTGGTTCCCCCTCACTCGGCTCCTCAGCCTTTGCTGAGGACAATCCTCCAGCTCCTCTCCCGGCTCCGCGCACCCACAGACCCCGGGACCTGGCCGCCTCCTGATCCTCCTCTAGTAGACTTTTGGAAGGATGGAATTTCTGATTTCTCACTATGCTCAGCCTAACTTGTGTCACAGCCACCAGTGTTCAAGCTGACCCCAGGGCTGGTCAGGAGAGCGCCCCAGCCGCAGCGCTGCAGCTGGCTACGTGCACCGTCGAGTACGAGCTCCGACAGACCGCACGCAGGGCACGGGCAGGTGATCTGACCCAGCTTCCATCAATGACATCCTCCAACACTGAAAATAAAATGCAGCAGAGCTCCCGTTCCTGAAAGACTTGCACCCACGCTCTCTGGTGACAGCTCCGCAGCTGCTGAGTGGCAGTGCCAGCTCTGAGGCGCGAGGGCAGGTCCGGGTAGCAAACACACGTGTGGACGGCACCCAACCATGCATTTCCCCGGGGCATCCTGCTGAGCGGACAAGGCCAGCATCACCTCTGGTAGGGAAAGGTCTGCTTTTCTCCTCAACCTGCTGCACACCAACAAGCAGCTTCTGAGCTTCCATTTTAATTGTCTGCAAATCCCAGTGTCACGTTGTTCCCACACTGCACTCGAGCAGAGCTGACCCCTGTCGTGTACTTCGTGTCCAGAGAGCCCCGTAAGACAGACCTGCAGCTGAGCGTGAAGGCTACCTC
>WHYT01016261.1:194454-250864 GCA_009806455.1 Tetrax tetrax
GGGCTCGCCCGCTCCGGCCCCGCTCAGGGCCCCGGTCCCGGGTCTCTCCGCCCCGCTCAGGGCCCCGGCCCCGGGTCTCTCCGCCCCGCTCAGGGCCCCGGCCCCGGGTCTCCCCGGCCCCGGGTCTCTCCGCCCCGCTCAGGGCTCGCCCGCCGCTCCCCGCGGTCCCCCGCTCTCCCCGGCCCAACAACAAAGGGCGGCCGGCGCGGCCGCACTCCCGGCTGCGGCCCGGAGGTGTCAGCAGCGGCATGGCAGGCAGCGGAAGGGCGAGCCTGGGCTCCGGCCTGCGCATGTGGAAGTAATCCGCGTCTTGGAGCGACTGTCTGGTTCGAGGGAATAAAATTGGGCATTCATGAGCAGTTACACCATCTGTCTTTACACCATCATCATCATCAACAGGGGAAAAAATAGCTCTTTAAAATGGATGAAAGCCCAGGCTGACAGTAACCGGAAAAATGTGAGCTATGAATAACAATAACGGTAGAAAGTGATTGAAAAACAAGGCTACGAACAGCAAACCCTCCTGCAGCCTGGGCCGAGCCCAGCACCAAGCGCCCGGCCCCGGGACCGCTGCCCTCCAAGGGCTCGGGCTGCGGGCGGGCGGCCTCTAGACACCACGCGCGTGCTCCAGACCCTTCTCCGGGCTCTCGTCTGAGCTGGTTTCTTCTGAAGAGAGGTTTTTAAAGCAGGACAAGAGGGGAGCAGAGTGCAAGATGCCTCTGCCCAGGGAGGCTCCCCATCAGCTGGGAAAGCCCCTGGTTCCCCCTCACTCGGCTCCTCAGCCTTTGCTGAGGACATTCCTCCGGCTCCGGCTGAGGACAATCCTCCGGCTCCTCTCCCGGCTCCGCGCACCCACAGACCCCGGGACCTGGCCACCTCCTGATCCTCCTCTAGTAGACTTTTGGAAGGATGGAATTTCTGATTTCTCACTATGCTCAGCCTAACTTGTGTCACAGCCACCAGTGTTCAAGCTGACCCCAGGGCTGGTCAGGAGAGCGCCCCAGCCGCAGCGCTGCAGCTGGCTACGTGCACACAAGGGCTTTGAACCGTCGAGTACGAGCTCCGACAGACCGCACGCAGGGCACGGGCAGGTGATCTGGCCCAGCTTCCATCAATGACATCCTCCAACACTGAAAATAAAATGCAGCAGAGCTCCCGTTCCTGAAAGACTTGCACCCACGCTCTCTGGTGACAGCTCTGCAGCTGCTGAGTGGCAGTGCCAGCTCTGAGGCGCGAGGGCAGGTCCGGGTAGCAAACACACGTGTGAACGGCACCCAACCATGCATTTCCCCGGGGCATCCTGCTGAGCGGACAAGGCCAGCATCACCTCTGGTAGGGAAAGGTCTGCTTTTCTCCTCAACCTGCTGCACACCAACAAGCAGCTTCTGAGCTTCCATTTTAATTGTCTGCAAATCCCAGTGTCACGTTGTTCCCACACTGCACTCGAGCAGAGCTGACCCCTGTCGTGTACTTCGTGTCCAGAGAGCCCCGTAAGACAGACCTGCAGCTGAGCGTGAAGGCTACCTCGTGTGACTAGCTCCCAAAGGCTGGAGGCGGCCGTGGTCAGTGAGACGCAGGGAATTTCTTTCCAAACCATCATGACCTTTTGTTACTGTCTGACCATTTTCATGAAGGGGATCACGTGCCACTGAAATACAAACACCACAACCTGCCCATTGGTCTCTGTGCCAGAGTGTCATCCACGAGGCCATGATGCTTTGTTAATAAATGTTATTAAAGGAATTTTCCAACCGCTGGGGTTCAGGTGAATACCAAGAGCAAGTAAGAGTAACTGGGGGGCACCTGCTCCTCCATCATACCAAATATGCCCCATGCAAAAGCCTAGCAAGAGCCTTCTCTTCCTTCATGAATAAATCATTTTAGACACTGGTATTTCCTTTTAATTTAAAATTAAACCATTCACTATGGGGTGGGGGGGAAGAGAGGGAGAAGAGTCTAGAAAATCATGAGTATCTGACATCTGCAGCTGTCAGAGATCCTCTGACTCAGTTACACACTGAAAACGTACCCAAATCCCTGCACACCATCGCGCAGGACCACGCTGCCGCAATTCTGCCCCCGTCAAAACCCAGGAAGTTTGAGGCCTGGAGAAGTCAGCAAATCCCAACAGGATCCAGGCCAGCTTGAACAGCCCAAGACCTCTCAGCTCTCCCTCTCTCAGCTGGATTTTCCTTTACAAACCCAGATCCCTTATCCGAAGGGATAAGGGACATTTCAGGGGTGGCGGAAATGTAGGAATGGGAGAGAAAGAGCGTGCGCTTGCCTTTCCACCCTCCGGCAGGCTCAAGAGCTGAGAAACATTAGCTGTCATGAACCACAATCAAATCAGGTTTGAAATATTTAGCAGTGGCTTGGAAAATGCGGTGGTGCAGCTCTGACAGGCGAGATGTGCAGACACCCATTTTCCATTATAATGGAAATATCAAGCCTGTTCTGAATATGTATAACCTAGAAAAATGTATTGATTTTTCATTCGGCATTAAAAAAATGAAATACCCTGCAGCTGTCAAAAGCCTTTTGTTAAAAGCTCATCTTTCCTGGAATGAGGTTTACCAGAAACAAGTTTTAATTGTACACAGGGTCTCTCCTTTGAAACAAAAAGAATCCCTGATGCTCCCTTTTTCAGGATAAGTAGCCAAAAAAAGCCCGTGAAATACAGGATTGCGACCTGGCTGACTTCTGCAAGCTGACGCTGTCAGGAGAGGTGACAGCGACGGCCCGTGTGCAGTCAGCTGCACGGCTGCACATGCACAGCCACGCGTGCTGGCACCGCTGTGCCGGCTCCCCACGAGCTGCCGGCTGGCGCGGGGCAGCTTCCCCCGCTGACGCCGGGGCCACACCACCGGGCTGCGGCCCGGCGCATTGCAGAAGTTCAACTGCTTTGAACTCGTTGGAACCTGGGGTCCTGGGGAGGAGATGTGCTGTGGGCTCGGTCCTTACAGAAGCAGGACGGGCTTCAGGTGCTCCACGGGAGGCCAATGCCCTCCCGGACTCTGGAAAGCCCACAAGTGGTTCCACTGTTCCCGAGCTGTGCCAGGGCCTCTGGGCACCGCCTGGTGCTGCTTGTCCTAACAGCTGTCCCCAAAACTGTCCACGAGGCATTACGACGCTGAGTCAGAAAGGGTCACTCACCCCAACGGGTCCCACCTCACACTGTGCCTGGTTCCCACCCGGGCTGTGGGAACAGAGTAAACGCAGAGCCCGGTGTGGAGGTCGAATGCCAACCGGTGTCGCCGGTGCAGGAGGACGCATGCTTTCCCGGAGCCTGGGCGCCTCAAAAGGCCGTGGGGTCTCTGAACTGTTGGTGACAGTTGTGAGGGCTCTTGGGCTCCAGTTCCACAGCCAGTGGCACCATTCTTGTTCGGGGCATGCAAAGCTGCCTAAGCCAGAGGAGCACACAGTGGTTTATTTCTTGTTTTTTTCTCCCCCACGTGCATTCCTGAGCACTCACCCTGCCAGGGAACGTGTTTAGCGCACACGGCTGCCAGTGAGCAGCCACGCGTGCTGCTGAAGCCGTCAGTGGCCCACAATGGAACCGAGCGATGGCAAACGCCACAGCTGCCCGCCCTTCACCTTGCTGAAACCTGAGTGAGAGCACAGCCTTGGAACAGTTTGTGGAAGAAGAGAAGCTGGCGAGAGTCAGGACACAGCAGCACCTGGACACAATTCGACTATTTGCTTGTTTGTGATCAGCTCAACAGAGAAAAAACGTTTTCCACCTCTCCCTGGCGTGCAGACTATTTACATTTGAAGATGAGACAACTCATCCACATGGAAATGTGGGTAAATCCATTTTCAAGAGGTTTTTCTGCCGTCTTGTATTTCTCACCCAGCTCAAGCTCGTCTGGGGCACGGCTCCTGAGGTAACCTTGGCTACCAGGCAGCCGCCGGCCCTGCCGCTCGGAGTTGGGATGCATATATCTGCACAAATACACTCCCTGCTAGCTCCTAATGGGATTATTCCACGTAAACTTGTTTATTCCTATCATTTTCCTAAAAGCAAAGCAGGACTCCAGGCAGTGAAAAGAAAGCCCCAGGCACAGGTTAGGAGAGGAACACCACGGAGCTCCAGCCCTGACGCAGAAGCGGGTAGGTGAGTCCTACTGCCTGACAAAGGGCTGCAGAAAAACAGGAACAGTCCCACATGCATCTTGGATCAGAAACACTTATTTCCGAGCCAGCCCTGTTTCAGAGCGTGGTCAGAGCATATCTGTGCTGCTTCATTGACAAAAACAAAACGCTGACTACAAACGAGCACCCCGCTGACAAAGCCACCCTCAGTTGCCTATCTCCTCAAAGCAGGGCACGTTTATCTGGCTTTTCTGCAGTTAACTGTAGAGGCAAGTGTTCAGATAAATAAAACTAGAAATTCAACAGCAAAAGAACTGTTTGTGAACTTTTAGCTTCTATTCCTTTGCTTTCTGCTCCAAAGATAGAATTGAGATGTTCTGGCCAGTTTCCCTAAGCAGATCTGAAAATCCTCCAACGGCACCCAGGTCTCTAGCTATGTCCCGAGCACGCTTCTTGTTCGGCACAACGAGATGACCCTCTGCCAGACATCAGCGCCTTTTCTTCTGCAGCGTGAACGCTTTCACCACTGTGGTTATCATCCTGCTCTCCGTCACTTCATCCCATTTGCCAGCTCCAGCCAGAGGCCCCACGTGGCGCAGAGGAGCCCGCAGTCGGGCAGCACCGATACCATCGCCCAGCCCTTGGCTTTCTGCGTCTGGCAACAAAATGTAGCAGCAGTAGGAAAGGGAACTGTGTTACCAAAACCAGATAATTAGAAGAAAAAAACATTTCTGTTTTACAGTCCGGAGCATGCCGGTACCTCCATGCGAAGGGAGAGAAGCCCAAGAACCCCTGCCCTGCGACGGCACCGCTTCTCCCTGTCCCTGGGAACAGGGCTGTCCATTTTTTGGATAAACTGGGCTAAGTTTTAAGTCAATGGAACCCACTGGGGATCTGCCCCCTTGAATTTCTGCAGAACTAGAAATGTTGCTGTTATTTTCACACATGAAATGTAAAAAAAAAGGCAAATTCCTTGAGCATGTTTGTAGTGGAGCGTGATGTGATTGTGTTGTCATTTATGGGAAATAATCGCAAGCCCATCTCTCCCTTTTCCCCCATTTTCCAGTCCAAATAACCATGAAAAATTACACTTCAATGTCAGGAGGACAACAAAGGAGGGGCTTTCTCCTGCGGCTTGATGGCTTTTCAGCCCCCCCCTTATTTGGACAAAAACTACCTTCATTTCTATTTCATTTTAAACGTGATCTAACAAATGCATCTTGACAAGTTCCTTTCTTTTTTTCTTTTAAACAGTATTTTGCACAGTTTAACCTAGCTCCAAACCAGAATCAGCTGGAAAGGAGACTCATGCAAAAACGCAAACACAGATCAAAGAGAAAACAAAAGGAAACCCATCTCCAGCGCCAGGTCTGCGGGGAGAGGACGGCACGGCCTCGGACGCGGAGACCCGCAGGAGGAGGGCTAGGAGACACAGGGGGCCGGCGGGAGGGGAGGCTGGCGGAGATGGGTGGCAGAGGTGGCGAGGCAGCAGCGTGTTTCAGAAAGGCCAGGGTGCTTCAGGAAATCCACGGTCCACCGTTCAGAACAAGAACCGGCACCCCCCAAGCACACGTCCCCAGCTGGCAACGCGAGCGGAGCGAGGTGTTCAGGGAAGAGGTGCTTCGCGTTGGGGTACGAATAACCTCGCTCCAAAGAAACCGTTCAGATTCACAGACAGAACCAGTGCTGAAGCCAAGCCGAAGTTAAAGCTACCTTCAGCAGCTCCAGACAGGGCACACCTTGAGAACACAAACTACAACAAAAATGAGCTGTAATTAGTTCATGCTTAACCTCAAGGGTTGGATACGCACAGGAGTGCTCCCAACGATCTTATCTCTGCCGCGTAACATCTTCGGAAACCATACTTAAATCAAACACCAAAATGTCCTTTTCCTGGTTCGTTTCTTTAAACGCACAACTCCCACAGCTCCTAACCTGTCCTCACTCTCCACGGTGTCCCTCCAAGGAAAAGTTAATTAATGCGTTGCTGACCCTCCCCAAGTGCTTCCCAACCTCAGCATGTTTGGAGTTTTTCTAAGCTTCGCTAAAACCTTAGGAAAGCCATAATTACAGTGCCCTGGTTCAGGGACAATTCAAACCTTGCAGCACACTGTACCATGCGGTACAGACTGAGACAGCGAGCAGCTCAGGGAGCGCGGGGGCGCTGGCACAGCAGCGGGGGGCTGTGGCGGGGGGCTGAGGCAGGTCATTCCTTGTCCCTGGGGAGGAAAGGCTTTTGTTACGAAAAACTGGAAAAAACGATCAACGGTTCTAAGCAAATGCCTGCAAGGGCGGTCTGCACACAGAGCGAGCCCAAGCGGGTCGGAAGCGTGCGGTCTGGTCGGTTCACTCTTGCCTAAATCGCAGTCACGTCGGCTCCTTCTGGGGCTTGTTTCTGGGAGCTGACAATACCTATGAACACGGGAAATCATAACCGGCCATAAACAATACGTACAACAAACACCACAGCAGGCTGGCCCCGGGCGCGCTGCCCGCGAGGCAGAGCAGGCGCGGGAGCAGGCAGGGCGGCTGGAGCGCCGCGGCCGGCAGCAAGAGGGGCTCCTCTCTGCCGAAGCAGAGGAGAAGCGCAGCTGTGCCGCAGGGCCCGACACGCTGCCACAGGCACCCTCTCACATCGCCAGACGTCTCTCCAGGGAGCCTCACAGGCTTTCATGGAGACTTCAAAGCGGAAAGTTGAGGAGCATCTCCTGGGCCCCGAGGAGGACAGCAGATACACCCAGCAGGTCTAGGCAGACCCCAGCCAGCCGAGGGGTTCTCCACACTTTGGTCACCAGAAGTGTGCTACCTCCACAGGCTCACCAGACTCAGAAGTCAGCTGGTGAACTTACACCACCAAAGCCACTCACTGTGAAAGGCCATGTGTCAGCCCTCTGCTGAAGGACAGAGCCACGGCAGCGAGGCAGCCCCTCCAACGCAGAGCTTCGTCCTCAGCCCTGCCCGTTGGCCGCAGGGGTGCGACTCGCCATCTCCAGGCCGCGGAGATGCAGGCAGCTGGCAGCTCTACGCCGCGGAGCCATCCCCGAGGACACACCTGGGCAGCCCCACACCACCCACCACGGCAGACGGCCACATCCCAGGGCTGGGCTGTCCCTCGCCCGGGTTTGGGTTAGTGGCGCTGGCAGAACGTCAGTAATTGCGTTTCCCCTTGTACTAACAAGCTTTCAGCAGCAGCAGATCTCAGCTTCCCGGAGCCAACAGCCCCGTTTTCTCCACCTCTCTCGGCTTCGGGTAATTGAAAGCGACTGCAATCTCAGCCCCGGCTCGCCAGCGTTCAGCTGCACCGTGGAGGTCACAGAATGTCAAGTGAAGCTGTTCCACTCGCCTCCCCACCACCGGTGCTGCGTTAACAGAGGCAGCCCGTGCCGCAGCCCCGAGAACGGGCAAAATTACGGGGGCTGCTAACAGCCAGGGCAATCCGAGCACAGCTTCCCTGGAGCAGGGAGAGGGGCTCCCCAGCACATCCCCGCGCCGCATCTGGGCTGCGGAGCCCTCCGACCCTGGACATTTTTTTCCTTACAATTTAAAACAGGAGATGGGTTTCTTTTCAAAGAAACTATATATTTATCTTTCATTTTTTTGCAGCAAGACAAAACGCTTTCCCCTGTGATGCCCATGCCCCCCATTGTACAGCGGGGAAGGATCTTTCGCTCGCCATCAAATGTAAGATAAAGCCGGAGGGTGCGCAACGGCTGCTCTGGCTCCCGATGAAACGCAGAGAACCACGGAAGGGGAGGAGCACGGAGCGGCCCAGGGAGACGCTGAAAGTACTTGCGGCTCAGAAGCTGCACTGGGCCAGTAACGGCTGGTGTGCTGGGGCAACAGAGCCGCTCGGCCACGCCGGGGCCCTCCGCGGTGCGGGCAGTGCCCGTGCTCGGCCTCCCGAACACGAACAAGGGCGCAGCAGGTGCTCCAGGGATTCGCGACGCTCCTCAAACCTGGGCCAAGGCGCACGCACAGGTGGCGGCTCCAGCAGAGGCCTGTGATAAGAATTTATTTCTCTCAATTACGAGTGCTTGTCCCCAGTCTCAGTTCATCAGCGCGGCGCAGCCGAGTCAATGAAAGCTCGGTAATGCGCTAATCAGATGCACAGCGACTTCCCGGAGCTGCCGGCTGCGCGCGAGCGGCCGGCGCTGCTCTGAAAACAAGCGGCAACTTTGGGAAGCGGGTTCCCAGCCCTGCCCACCCCCTCTGTTCCCGATCCACGGGCTCGTGGCCGATTCAGACCTGGCTTCCCTGCGGGGTCTGTGGTGTTGCCTCTGCTCTCCCCGACTGGCACACATGCTCAGGAGCGGGCAGACGACGCAGCGCTCACCCATACGCTTTATCCCTACTGCTCACGCACGTCCTTCTCTCACAGAAGGCTTCCAAGGGTGTTCTATCTATTCTCAGATGAAGTTTTTGAGTTTTTATTGGAGTTTGATCTGAAAAATTTGTTCCCTTCAGCCTGAGACCATTC
Source organism: Tetrax tetrax (assembly GCA_009806455.1). Classification (NCBI taxonomy): domain Eukaryota; kingdom Metazoa; phylum Chordata; class Aves; order Otidiformes; family Otididae; genus Tetrax; species Tetrax tetrax. The sequence continues at coordinate 203,024 of WHYT01016261.1, forward strand.
TGAAATATCCTGGGGAATGTCCCAAGCAGACAGAGAATGACTCTAAATATTGCTTTAAAAAAATCAAATATAGGACAAAAACATCAGAAAAAAAATCACTGACAAGGTCTCTTCTGATGTCCCCAGAAAAATAACACTCCTACTCTTAGAAGTCCGTATTTAAAATGAGCGCAAGAGGCTGCACACCACAGGAGAAGAGGGATGGGGGACCAAGTCCAAGGCGGCTGTGAAGGCTCCCAGGCCCGGGCACATGGCGGGCACGCAGCCTCGCGTCACTGCGGGCTATCTGCGGGCTTCGTTTCATTTAAACAAACAAACAAACAAACAAACGCACCTCCCCTCCAACCTGAACAAGACCATTAACCTGCCGCTCTGACTGGGCACGGCACAAGTTGCCCGCACCCTGGCACGGCCGGCGCGAAGCCGTTACCGAACTTCCCAGAGAGTTCCCCTCTCCCAGCGCGCGGCGGGGACGCGCTCCCGCGGCAGCCTGCTCAGGAGCGCTATTGATCCAGCACACACTCAGTGCCTTCGAAGTTGTTTATGATCAATATGCAAATTGCCCATGGCATTGATCTGGTATTAATTTTCAATTAGGGAATCCATAGGGGGTCTCCCAGGGTCAATACCCAACAATGCAAGGTAACTCCGCAGCAGAACCGTGGGACCGATCCGGTCTAGTGCCTCGCTGGGGCTGCTCCCAACCCCCTGCCCAGACCCCCACGGACACCGCTGCCTCCTGAGCGGGGCCAGCACCCGCGCAGCCCCCCGAGGGCCCTCTCCTACCCGCAGCCTCGCAGGGGTACGTCCCCCGCCTCTGCTGCAGGCGTTCGGCCTCCCCACGCGCAGGTCAGCACCTCGCAACGTCTGAGCTACCGCAGGCAACAGCAACCCCTGCCCCGTCACCAAGGAGGCAGCCCAGCCCCAGATCGGGTGCTGCCCACCCCAGGGCGCTGAGGCAGCCCAGCCCCAAACTGGGTGCTGCTGTCCCCCAGCCGAGGAAGGGGACGGCTGGGCAGCTGGCAGCAGCTGCTGTGCCCCGCTCCGCTTGCAGCACTGCGCCGCTGCGGGGGTCCTGCCCCAAAGCTCCAGCGGCGCTGGGACAGCAGCAGCCCGGCGGGCAGCCCCGCTGCAAGTGGTTTAGACAACAGCCTTCACCGCAGAGGCCGTGTTTCCTGCACTAACGCGTTACCAGTACCGACGGTGCGCAGACGGCGTAACACAGCGATGCACACCGCAGCCCCGCAAGCTGCACGAGGAGTTCGGGGCCCAGGCAGGGCGGGAACGCAGCTTTCCAAGGCACAGAGTGGGGAGCCAAGCACGGTGTTCTGCCACCCCAGCGCAGGCTGCAGACCTGCACATCTCCGCAAAACACGTCAGAAGTGGAAAAGATCCTCGCGTGCTACGCAAAGGGTTAAAAAAAGAAAGAAATCATTGAAATTGCCTCATAAATCTAGAGAAACGTGTCCCTTCCCAGAAAGAGAGACCCATGGGCCATCCTCCCAGCTCTCTTCCCCTCAGGGAGGCCCAGAGGGAGCCGCTTGCTCCCCCGAGGCCCACGCCGCAGCGGAGCGGCGATGCCCCCTTCGCGGGATGGCCGGCCTGCGCACACCCGCCGCTCTGCCACTCACTGTGCTAACCAGCACATTAGCTACCCAGGCTAATTGGTTTATGGATAACATTAATTACCATGTTGCTCATTAATGGATGAAATCTTTATTGGTTCCATTGATCAGCGGGACTTGTTAGCCGGCCTCCTAACCAATGGCGGATGTAACAAGCTCTCTTATTGGCATATCAATTAATGCAATCAATTTCTGGCCAGCGGCTGCCATTCGCTTCCCTGCTTGTTAGACTGTGGAAGACAGAGTCATGTCAAGTAAGCATTTATTTAAAGGGTTTCTAATTCTTCTTGAGCTGACTTCCCAGCAGGCTTTCTGCCACACAAGGGTTTTCTGCCTCCAGAGACCTTCCCCTTTCCTCCCGCTGCAGAATCAGATCTATAACAGTCACTGCAAACTAAATCATTTTGGTAAAAATATTTATCGAGTTACGCAAGTCGGACAGCCGGAGGTGTCAGAGTAAGAACTCGGTCGGCACGACTACCCCAGCTTAGCACACGGAGAGGCGGGCGGGAGTACGGACCCGCTCCCGACGGACAGGCGGGGGCTCAAGAGCCAGGCCAGAAAGCCTCCCTGCACCCGGAGTGATTTTAATCACAGGGTCAGTTCCCCGCAATTAGCATGGTTTGCCTGAGAACAATAAGGCCTTGGTATTTCTGCCCTGCCCCACCTTCCCGAGTGAACCTGGACCATTTGGCGCCTTTACGCAGTCCTGTCGCGCGGGTCTGCAGGCATCCACGTCGCAGCTGGTGCCTGTAGCCATGCTGTCAGCCCCAGCCTGGAAAGGAGAGCGGGCGGGCTGTGCACGCGCGGAGTTAGCTGACGCCGGGAAACAGAGCGAGAACGTCACACGGCATGGCACGGGCTTGGCAGGCTCGCCTGCAACGCCGCGTGCGGTACTGGGGGTAATACAACATGGCCCTTGCCAAATCTTTGTGGGAAGAAAGGCGTGTAAAGAACACAGGACCTGCACCTCCCCTGGACAGAAACTGAAGAGATCAGCTCTGCTAAACCATCACAGTGGGACAGGCGACCACCTGATGGAAGAGCACAAAACCGGCAGTGGGCTGAAGAAGACAGTGATTTTCTGAGCCTGTTCTCCCATGAGCAAGAAGAAGGCTTTCAGTTAACGTGACAGGAGGCAAACGATGTTCACAAGGAGTACGAGCCCCTGTTCTGACTTACAGAGACTTGTCCTCTTCATTTTCCATGGGTCAGTTGGCCAAACCCATTTCAACAGCACAATGTGGCCAGAAAGCTTGCACCCCATCCTACTTGGGTTTAGTTTTTCTCTGCCATGCTTGGTAACGATCGTAGCCGATTTCAGCATCCAGCTGCTGAACTCCCAGCTGCCATGACGGGACAGCCAGGGTTACCCCGCTGCCCACCACGCCAGGATCCTGTAGCCCAGGAGGACTCAGACATTGGCTCGCTGCCGGAGAGGCTGACGGGGCCCGAGGATGGGCCACGCAGCTGGCTCGATGCAGTAGCTTTGCTTTCCTTCGGAGCAGCACTTGTGCTGTAGCAGTGAACCTGGTACACGCTCCTGCAGCCAGACGGAAATATCCGCGTGCCGCTCAACACTGCCGACCCCGGCCCCCTTCCCAGCTGCTGACCTCCGCGGTTCTGCCTGCCCAGCTGGGTAAATGCAGGAAACCCGGCGGCTAATGGATCCGCAGGCCCCCGCAGGTGAAACAAACACTTCTTTCCTATAGAATTAGACTTGGTAATTAGATTGTGGAAATCACTGTCACAGGATGTTGCTGTGGCCAAGAATTCAGCAATATTCACGAAACGGATTAGATAATTAAGGTTAATGAGACTATCTAGAGATATAATTGCTAAATCTAACAAAAGAATTTGGAAAAAAACTAAACCTACAGGCTTTAGGGCAGACATGAGCAGCCTTCTCGCCACGACGGTTTCCACGAGCGCTCGCCCTGGCAGCCGGAGAGCCTGTAGCTGACAGCCGGGGCTCGTCCCTCGCCCTGCTTCTCCAGCACGCCATCACCTGCTGATCACACCACCACCTCCCGCCACGCCATCACCTGCTGATCACACCACCACCTCCCGCCACGCCATCACCTGCTGATCACACCACCACCTCCCGCCACGCCATCGCCCCCCGGCCCCTCTCAGGGCACACATCTCAACCTGCTCCAGGTGCCCTGAAGCCTCCGTGGCTCCAGAACACCACTGGGTGACAGCTCGTGGCCTAACGGCCAGGCCGCGGTGCCGCAGCACGTCCCTAGCAAGGCTCCCTGCCACCATGCCACCGGCAGCCCGCGCAGCCCAGCACCCCCCTGCACGGCCCAGCACCCCCCTGCGCCCCCGCAGCGGGGCCCACAGGCAGGGCACAGGCCAGGCAGGCAGGACGGCAGCGAAGCGGCACAGAACCGCGCGGGACATGGTCACTGTGGCAGGGAAGCACGAGGACAAGGGCTGAGGAGCAGCCGCAGAGGAGATGCGGCAAGTCAAGAAACACGAACGCAGGAGATGTGCAGGGGCCACTTGCCGTGGGCACGGGGGCGTTTTGCTGCACGATCCTACGCCCCTGTCACACGGCCCGGCAGCAGTGCCGGCAGGACAGGAGGGGTGCGACGCAGCGCGCCAGGCTGGCAGCTCCCCCCAACACCAGGGTGACCCGCCAGCACCCGCCAGCCCCGCGCGCCCACAGCAATCCTGCCCGGACCGATGCCCCTCCGGACCTTCACCCAGGCGATGATGCAGGAAGGATCCCCATCAAACACAACAATACATCAAACCCTATTGGAGCTGAACTATAAATCTGAAGATTCTGAAGACTCTGATAAGTTCTAGCCATGGGAATAACACCACAAAAGTACTTTTTAAACTAATTACTCAGATTCCGAAGTGCTGCCCTAATGAGCCTTCCTTCTGCCCAGAACTTACAGAGAGAAAAAAAAAAATCTACCTTCAGCGCAGTAATTACTGCTTTCCCCTTCAAACTTCTAACCGGAGATCAATGCTGCATTTTAAGACTCATTGATTTACAATTAGCCTGGCTTTCCTGCTAAAGTGTTTTTAAAGCAGAGTTTACTTTTATTTTATTTTGAAATCTCAAAGATCTGGTTCTTGGATTTCACATCCTCATGAGAGGTGTGCTGGAAACGAAAAGAGGAAGGCAGGCACACGTCTCTGTGAAGGAAAAAAAGCAGGATTTTTGTTAGGCCGAGATAAAAAGAAAGAAAAGGGACTCTTAAATGTTTAAGGGATAAACATCAAAAAAAGAAAGACAGAGAGAACCAAAGCTAAAAGAAAGGAAGCAAAACTGTAAGCAAGGAAATGTAAATGCGAAGAGCAGGGAAAATGAACTGCAGGCTGAGAAAGCAAGAGTCGCTGTCAGGCGGCGCAGAGAGCTCTCACTGCCTCTGCTGCTTACCGGCATCCCTGGCAAAAAGCAGCGTTGTGCATCTTCGCAAACCAAAGCACCAGTTAAAAATAGCGCGTAGAGCAGGGACAGCGCGCTAACACCGGGTCCCGCAGCTCCTGCGCTGGTACAACCCGTCCCACGAGGAGAGCAGAAGTAAGCGAGGCAATTAAGAATCCATGCTGATTGCTTCAGAATGTTTTCCTATGCCATAAAGATAACAGCATCATGGAGACATCCGCCTCCGCTCTCCTGCCTCTGCCCGTCCCGCCATCGGCCGCTCTGCACCCCTTCCCGGACTCCCGGGCTCCTGAGGCGCTGGCCGGAGGGCGCAGGAACGCTGGCCTGGCCGGGGAGGCTGGGCACTCTCCATCCCTGCGAGGTGCCTCAGACCAGAGGTGGCTCTGGTCCCGGCCAGCCGCTGCGCTGGCCCTGCTGCGAGCCGGGGCTGGACGAGGTGACCTCCAGAGGCCCTGCGAGTCTGCGACTGTCCTGCGGCCCCACAGCGCCGCTCCGCCCTGAACCACTTTTGGGTCATTTCTGCAGGAAACGAGGGGCGCTGGACAGGCCACCTCAGCGCTCCTCGTCCTTCCTTCGTCTCCTAATACTCCTCCAAAATAAACATTTGGATGATCTCCTAGGATTAGCACGAGCAGTGACACGACAGGAGCCACACTGAGGAGCAGGGGGACAAAGAAAACTGCCTGCGATGGTTTACAATTCTGAGCTGCTGTAGCAGTCTAGCCTGCCATTTTGTTTGCTGCTCTCATAAATTCTGTTCTTTACCACTGCTGGGTCCCAGGAGTCAGTGGCAGATGATGATCCGAGAGTGATGAAAGCAAAAGAAAGAAAATAGGAAAGCCAGTAACATATCTCCTTTTTTATATTTTACTTTACAGAAAGCTGGTTAGCCCCGTTTCAAAGACTAATATGAAAAAAGTGCAATTAAATCCTCGAAAAACTGACAGATCAGCAAAACAAAACCACCCGGAGGAGAGCACGACTGAGCCTCATTAAGAAAGAGTTCAGTCTGTTTTTAAAACCTTTCTTAACACTTAGCTGGGTACCGCTCAGCGGCAGCCGCTCCCAACGCGCCTGGCATAATTAGTGTCAGAACGGAAAGGGAAAAATCAACCTAGGAACCAGAATTAACACACCAGATCCGAGTGAGAGAGAAAGGCTCAGCTGTAGCAGAACCATCTGAATCCCAGCACTAACCCCTCCTCCCAGCCTGCAGCGCGGTCCCACTCCACGCGCACAAACACCCGCCCGTTAACGAGAAAAGTGGCCGGGGCAAATCTGCGTAGCAACATCTCTACCGCCGCCCGCTCCCAGCCCCCAAACCACATCTGCACGGCGGCCACATCCCCCGCGAGGTCGGGTCCTGACAGACGGACAGTAAATCACGCTGACCTCGACGGCAATTACAGCTATCGCAGCTGACGATACGGAAATCGAGACCCAGGGACAAATTCTGTGCCCTTCCAGTGGCCGCAGCCCTTTGTGGGCTGCGCGTGCAGGCGCTCGCATGCGTACCGACACGATAAACTGCCAGCCGGCAACAGGACGCGATACAGCGGAGAGCTATTATTTTGTGGTGGGGGTGGGGATGAAACGCATGGGAGATAGAAAAGATGGCAGAGAGATGAAGCCATTTTATTAAATCAGGCAAATTCTAATTTATTCTGGGGAGATGGAGGAGAGAAAATGGATTCACTCTCAGCATGCACACTCTGCATCGTCTGATCCAATCCCTACCGCCTCGCTGGAGGGGGAGGGGGCCTCGCTGTTCCGCAATTGTCCCATAATCTGAGAAAAAGATTAAAAAAATAAGATGATTCTCCTTTCGGGTTTTGCAGCAACCATGGGGGAAAAAGCTTTTCCTGGGAATGCAAGGTGCCAACCTCTGCTGTCAGCCGTGGCAGGCGGCGTGCAGGGGTTCGAGGGGTTTGCTGCCTGGGGACGTTAAACCGGCCGCGCAGGGTCCAAGGCTCACACTGTGCTCGCACCACGCGAGCAACCCAGCGGACAGAGTACCAGGCCCGGGAAGGACGCCCCGCAGTGTCCTGCGCTCTCTGCCATCTTTGGTGTCCACCATGGCACGTGCCCTCGGCAGTCAGCAGGACTATCACCATCGCTCTTCGCCGCCGGGTAAGAGACGGTGAAATAGAAGTGTCACGTGGGCAGCGCTGCAGAGGCTGGCGGTACCTCAGCCATAGTGCAGCACAACCGCCCTCACACCTTCGCCGAGCACCACCGCCGCCCTCGCTCCTCCACTGAGCACCACCGCTGCCCTCACTCCTCCACTGAGCACCACCGCCGCCCTCACACCTCCGCCGAGCACCACCGCCGCCCTCGCTCCTCCACTGAGCACCACCGCCGCCCTCGCTCCTCCACTGAGCACCACCGCCGCCCTCGCTCCTCCACCCACCGCGGCCAGCGGGCACTGCTGAGCACAGGCACCCTGTGCTCCGTGCTGCAGCCCCAACACCGCACTTCCACAGCCCTCAGCAGGAACTGGCATCTGACACAACTGGAACCCGTGAGCCGAGCTCCTCCGCGGCCCCCACCAGTGTTCTGGGAGCTGAGGGTGGTCATCAGCACGAACACGCAGCCGAGCTGGAAGCCGCAAGTTATCTCCAATGACAGAGAGAACCTGGGGCCACTGCGAGCTCAGACGCGGGGTACACTGTCGTGACAGCTCGTGCAGAGACGTTTCCAAGCGGGGCTGGTATTCGAGCTTCGTGGAAGAGGGTGACATGCACAGCTGCCTGCCACGCAGAACAATGCCAGGGGAACGCCCTGCCCGAGAGAAGAAACGCCACCGAATGGTCCATGATGGGTTTCGGAACAGGGACCAAGAGAAAACACAGCAGTTTGGTTGGAGTTTACCACCGCTAGCAAAAAGCAACGCAGCTGCTGCTGCAGAGAACAGCAATCCCTGGGACTGGTGCTCTCCAGCCACCGTCCCAGAAGGAACTGGAGACTGCAACCCCCTCGCTGCACTCGCTCGGGGACAGGACAGCCTGGGGCGGGCAACGCGGACCCAGCCTGGGGGGAGACAGGAGAGATGCTGCTGCACAATGATCCACACACACCAGAATATCTCCCATTTCAGAATCAACCAGAAGAAAACGAGAACAACATGTAATTAATTACCGGTGGCCAAAGAAGTCCAGGAAAACAAACAGGACTTACAGTGAATTAGAAGAATGCTAAAACCAGACAGGGCAGAACGTTCTGGGTCATCATGAGGCTGTCTTTCCATGTAGGAACCATTCTAGTTAAGCTCGCAATGATTAAATCAACATTTCATACAAAATCCTTCAGAAAACACCCCACGCAGGAATCTGCCTCCCCTGAAATTGCCAACCTTTGTCCAAGTTCAGAACAGAGCAAGTACTGCATTCGCACCCCGCACAGCTGGGCGTGCTGCGCTGGCCGCGCGCTCCCAGCAGCCACGGGAGCTGCAAGGACGCTGCCGCCGCAGAGCCGGTCAGACCCCGCAGGCCCAGGGCTCCACCAAGCCCCGCTCTGCCCCCGAGGCCAAACCCCTGCTCCCGGTGCTGGCAGGGCCCTGCCACAGCTCCGGTCCCCGTCCCGACACCCTGCCCGCCTGTCCCCATCCCCATCCCCATCCCTGCCCGTGGGCAGCCTCAGCAGAGCGGCAGCGGCTCAGAACTCATCTCTGCGCAGGGGCAATGCCCACCCTGTGCCGGCCGGGAGGAGCCGTGCGGCAGCCCTGGAGCCCGTCCCGCGAAGAGGGAGCAGCAGGCGAGTGCTGGCCGCGGGAGAGGGGAGCAGCGGGGCCGTGGGACGCGGCTCTGCAGGCGGGAAAAGGCCCAGAGCACGGGGAGAGGGGCTGCGTGGCAGCACCTGGAGATGGAATTCCTCACAGAAGAAATTCCTGTTTTGCATCCAACTCCAGTGCGGGCAGTGAAGCCGATTTTATGATTTATTTATTTATTTTGTCTTTGATGAACAGAAGGTTAATATAAGAACAACTCCTTGGCAAACCTTTAAGGGCAATTCAAGCGACACTGATGTGAATCAATGTTCCCTTTGTGAACGCATTACTTGGCAGAAACTGGCTTTTTGTAACCCCCTTAAACCTAGCTGGCAAAACAAAAAGAGAAAAAAAAAAACGTCCTTCAAACAAAAGGATGAGGTGAAAATAAAGAGCGAGTCGACTGCACTTTATTCTCTCTCATAGAAGCAAATGGATTTGGTGCTTTTTATACATTAATCAATCAATATCACTGACTGTACATCAGCGGCGCAGCCAAGTTATGAATGACCTTTCTGGCAAAGAGGACACTTTTGATGCTCATAAGACTGCTCATAGCTTAGCAACTTTCCGAATTTATGCCTGCATGATTACCCCTCGGAGGCAGGCGCCCGTGAGCGCTGCACTAGATATGACAAGGTTAGTCCTTGCCAATTTGTGCAGAAGAAAGGGAACTGTTGACTGCGTGCGCGCTTCGTCGATGCAGTTGGCTGCTGCCCTCCGGACGGCGGAGGACAGGCGCGCCCAACGCCGGGCAGCCACCTCGCCTGCCGCGCTCCTTCAGAGCGGCCCGAAGCCAGCCCTGGGCCAGCGGGCGAGATCCGTCTCGTGCAAAAATCTCATCGGAGAGAGCTGAGCCCAAAGCAGCTTGCCCAAGGGCCGCAAGCAGCAGTGGGACCCGAGAGCACTTCTGCCAGCACACCGAAGGCACACGAGCACGTGCCGGGGCTGGAGGCCAGGCCGCGGAGAACATCTCCTTCCATCACTTCGCTGGCCTACGGAGCTGGGAGCGCAGCTCTGCACAGAGCCAGGGAAAACACCGCCTTCCACCATCGACAACAACACAGACTGTGGGCAACAGCTTCCAACTCCTCTACCCTTTTTTACGTTATTTAAAAGAAAATGAAAACGGATCCAGACCTCAGACCATCACGGGGTCACCACTTCCCCAGGAGCTGTGACCCAGCTCTAGCAGGCGCACGGCCGACGTCAGGGTGCTGCCACGCACGAGACCTCTACTTCACATTTCTGACTTTCAGGCATTTTCAGATTTGTGCGTGTCCCTAGACAGCTCTGTATCCTCCACCGAGTTCCAAGCTCTCTTGGGTACGCTGGCCCCTGTACCACACTCTTCCTCCCCACTGCAGCTCCCCGAGAGACCACCCCACCCGCCGCAAGAAACGAAACAGAAAGAAATCGCCTTGCTCACGTCAGAACCATCCTTCTTACTTTTTGAAAAGCATTGTGCTCTTCCACTTGATTTTAATCTTGCCATTCTTTTCTTTCTTTGAGACTTTCCCTCGGACACTTGCACCACTTTGAGCAGCTTTCAATCTGACAGGAGCTCAACATGGCTCCTGTTTAGTACTAATTAACCCTTGGGCTAGAAGTAGATCTTCTTCCTTGCCTGAGCTCTCAGTCTCTCCTCTCCAATGGTCTCCAGTTCTGGAGGGCTTGACGCTCTACGCCAGAGAGAGGCCCTGCAAAACCCCACTGCACCTTTCCGACAGCACATCCTTGATGTACGGATGTTTCCTGCCTTTCAACATTTTCCCACTTCTGACATTTTTGGATAATCCTGGTGGTTTTGGTAAAAACTCTTTTCCTTCCTTCCCTTTCACCTGTGCTGCCCTCTCCTGCGAGAAGGTCTGAAGCCGGCACCGTCCCCGGCCCCGCAGTCCTGGGCCCCGTGCCCCGCACCAGCCCCCCGAGGGCTCACGCCCTGCTCCCGTTGCTCCAGACACTGCCAGCACCCCTCTGTCCCCCGACCAGCTCGCCATCCTCCCCACGACACCGCTTGAGGCCCAGGACAGGGCACTGTCTGGCGAAGGGGCAGCAGGGGGGCACGCCGCGCCTCCCGCGCCCCCAGTCTCATCGGCCCAGAACGGCGGCGAGGCGCTGGCTCAGGGAGGGGCGCAGCAGGGACAGGCCCGCTTCCCTCCGCGCGGCATCCCGGCTGGGACCTCCGACGCCTTCCAGCCTGGAACAAAATAAACTCCGAGCAATCCTCCACGCCACAGACACAGGCACGCACACACAAAGGGGAGCAGGAAAAAAAAGAACAGGAGGAGAAAAGGGAGTAGGTGACGTGGAAAGGAGAGGTGGCTGCACAAGCGACGTGGAACGGACAGGCGCTGTGCGCTGCCAGGCTGCTGCCTGCCTGCAAAGGCCACAATTAATGCCATTGTCCCGCCACAAAGGAGGCAGCAAAGTAGCAGCGGAGGCCGGGGAACAATCCTTACCAGCAAGCCCTAATTCACCCTGCGTAACAACAAAAAGGAGGATGGAAAAGGCCAGAACGCTTCAGCTTAATTGGTAATCAAATGAGAGAGCAGTTCCCAGAGAAGGAGCAGCAGCTCTGCCCCGCGTGAACGCCAGCAAATCAGGAAAGCAGAGGAAAACGCCCGTGAGTCACGCTCAGTCCGTCCTGCTTCTGTCCCCGTGAGCCGCGGGGAGCGACAGGGGCCGCGCAGGGGCCCTGCACGCACCATCCCGCAGAACGACGAGATTTAAGGGCTGGGGCTCCAGCGCAGGACCAGGGAGGGCACTACGTGGGGATGTAGGGGTGCACCGTGCCAGCTCCAGAACGGCCAGGACGTCCCTGCAGGCAGAGCGAAGGAAATCTGCGTCCGACACACGGCACGGGAAAGAAACTACACGTTAGGACACGTGTGGAATAGGACAAAAATTAAACACTGTCCTTTAACGAAGTGGCGTCAGAGGAATGAACAGAGGGGTGGGAAGACACATCTACACAGAAAAAGAGGAGAAGATTAAGGGCTGCTTGGTCTGAAAAGAAATGAGGGAGCTCTGCCAGGAGCATCCAAATGGGGGCTGGTTCAAGGAGCTGGACCAGTGCTGCTCCTCTCATCCCTCAGTCCCTGGAGGACTGACAACCAACATTGAAACAATGCAAATTTGAAGCAAATATGGATAATGTTTCCTCATATAGCTCCCAATTAACCTTTGGAACTCATAGCCTCAAGAAATCATTGAGGTCAAACCAAAATACATGGCAAGGGCATCAAGACGTGCATCTCAAAGGCAAACTGACCATTTGGAAGAAACAGAAACTCTCTGAAGGACACAAACTGAATTGTAGCAGGAATAAGGGTGAGGCCTTCATTTGAGGTGGGTTAGGATTTGTTTACAGATCCCCAAATTCCGTTCTGGAGCAGCTAGAGCATGACACTGGCGTAGGCAGACACGTTACTGAACAATCGCAACTTTCTAGTGGAAAACTAAATGCATGTGGTAGCTCCTTCCCAGGCAGTTCCGAGGGCTTCAGTGCCATCCCCAGAGGATCACCAGCCTTACAGAAGGAAAAGGGAGTCAGCATGTTTGAGAAATACAGGCAAATGCAGGACTGCCAGCAAGTACACACGAGAACGTTCTCCTACGAGCACGCCGAAGTACGCGTAACGGCAGCGAAAACGCCGGAGTGGGTCAGGCCAGGGGCTACCTCCAGCCCCGTGTCAGCTGCTGTAAAACCTTTTTTCACAAATCAGCCCACTGATAACGTCTACAATCTCCATTTGCCTATGGCTCAAAGAAAAACAAAAATCAATTTCAGAAATTCTGCTGTATCTCTTGCAATTAAGTCTATAATCCTAACAAAGGAGCTGCAGGATGAGAACACTTCCCATTTTCATAACGCCTCCTCTGAACAAAGATCTCAAAGCACCTTTCATTTAGGTCAGACACTCTCCTGCTCCAGCCCTGCCAGCTGGATAAGGACCATCAGACATGTGCTCCTGCAGCAGAACAAAGTATGAGGAATTGGGACAGGGAAAAGACAGAAACAAGCACGAAGGAATGGACACTGTGCAGGGATGTTCCCTGAAGGGAAGAAAGGTGCGGGACCTTCTCTTCCAGCGCTGAGAGTGACCCTGCAGACTTGCATCAGCTGTTACAAACAAGTGAGTCTCTTGTACAGCGCCACGAAGCCTACGCTGTACCTCAAGGTCAGTGGCAACAAGCCTCCAACCCACCTTCCAAACGGGACGGCAGAGCAGCGTGCGGATGCTACGGGTCCGAGGGTGCACGCTCTGGAAAAGCTCTCTCATGCTCGCTTCTCTCTTTGGACCTGTCGTGAGAGAAACCTGCTCTCCTTGCAGCAAGAGGTGGTATGGCCGAGAGTCCTCTCCTTGCAGGTTTGGCTCTGGGAAGGCCAATTTTCTGTCTCTGAAAATCTGAAGGCAAGACCGTGAGAAGGGACTCTACCTCTCCCTTCCAAGGATCGAAAAGCATGTGGCAAGCGTCAAGGAATTCAGTTTCACAACCACCTTGAAGAGTAAGCAGATATTCTTCTTGTTCCACAGATGAAACCCTGAATCAGGAAGTAACTTATTTCTGTAGATCCATGCCGGAACTGTGAAGTTGTCCAGATTTCTGGAGTTTCAGTCCCATCTTTTAACATCTCTGAGAACTGCTGAAACAAATTAGTGACATTTTTATAATCTGCAAATCAAAAATGTTTAAAACCTCAAGGTCAAAACTAACGTGTGCTTAGTATCTTTGCTAATCCAAGGCCCAGAAGCTGCTTCTGGACCCTGAGCTACATCCTCCACAGGCTCCTGCAGTGACCTTTCCGTTACCGTTTGCGTTTGACATCTGCGCAGGAGTTCTCACTGGCAGCAAGAAGCGAATGGGACTTCGTCCCATCTCAGAAAACACACAGGCAGGTTCTGCTACAAGAAGTTTGAAGGGATCTTCTTGTCCTGCAATTTCCTCTCTGATGAAAAGATGGAGCTGGAGACCAGAAATTCGGTGTAAATGTCCGGTGTAAGGAACAGAAGCAGGTCCATAAAAGCACCCTTTGCGCCCATCTGAACCAGCAGTCTCCTCTTTGCAGGCAGCACAGATTTCTTTCTCCAGGATGCCCTGTCACAGCCCAGGACAGCCGCTGCCGCCTCAGCCAGTCCAGGGACAGCTCTAGGCTCAGGCTGGCTCGATAACCTTTAGGAAGAACTTCTTAGTATAAGGAGGGCAACATTTTCAGGAGAAAGGGAAAAATACAGAATGATAGCTACACCGAGGGAGACCCCATCCCGTCTGTGTACATACTTCTGGAGAAACACAAACCATCCCACAGCCTCCTTCCCTACTCTTACACTGCAATGAAACTGGAGAAGGAAAATAAGCTTGTGATCCCTGCCCAGGGGCGTCCTGCCGAACTGGACCCTATGAGCCATCGGTTACAGGGCGAGGCCTTCAGGGGCAGGTCTGGTGATGCTGCCTCCAGGAAGGAAACCGCAGTCCTTGGCCAGGACCAGTGGCACCGCAACACCTTTTTGGTGCCAGCGTCAGCAAGGAATCAACCCCGTTCCTGAGCCCAAACAGCAGCAGTCAGGAACACGGTCACAAGTCTGGACACGACATCTGGCTTCAAGCACAGCTTTCACTTCTACCCCATCACAGAAAAGGGCCAGAAGGGTTCACTACTGACGACATGTACAGGTGGGCTGGGAACGGCTGAGCAGGAGTGGAAGGAAATCCTGGAAACTCTGCCACCTCACAGAGGTGCTGCTCCGACACAAAACCCAAGTGTGTGGCCAAGGCAAGCCCCATCCGAGGGGAATGGTCTCAGCCTCCAGCGCTTAGTAAGGATGAGCCTCTATGAGCGAGCGAGACAAATGGCGCAACGTCGCACTCCCAAGCCGACCAGCACTCTTCAGGAGTCGTTAGGTGAGACCCCAGGCTGCCCTCCGGAGAGAACCCCAAATTTAACCCAGGTGGAGCTGCAGACCCTGAAGTACCACCTGGCAGACCAGGGTCCTGCTCACATTTCCTACTTCTCCTCCCGGCACAGGCCCGGCACTCTTCTGTGCTGGGGCTGCACACCCGGGCGGGCGGCGTAGGGCTGGGCAGGTCTGTCCGGTCGCCGTGCCCCGCAGGACACCGGGAAGCGCGCTGCAATGGGGCACGGCTGCACCTCCATGCACAGAGCGGAGCAAAACCCCGGAAGCGCGAGCAGCGCTGACAGGCCAGGCGGGAGGTTCGTTCTGTTCTGCGCAGAGTCCAGCGAGGCAGTTGGTTTGCAGCTGTGTTCTCGTTCGGTATCAGTAATGGCACCCAGGAACCGGCACCCGCCAAGCCGGGCGGCTGGACCTCGCCCTGGAGCAGCTCCTCAGCAAGGTCTCAGCCCCAGGCCCGGCTGGCAGGTTTCCCTCTCGCCGCCCCTCCTCACCCCGCTCCGCTGTGTACTTACAAACAAGTCAAACATCCTTGTTGCCTTCGAACGCAAAGCCTGGGCCCAGCTGAACATGACTGAACTTTTCTTTCTGCCACTGTCCCCACCTAATGTGTCGCTGAACAAAGGACCAGGAAAGAAGGTACCAAGGGATCAGCAATCCTCCGTGCGGGAGCTCCAGCCCTTCTCAGCCCAGGTCCACAGCTGAACAGGAAAAGAGACCCCAGGCTGATACACCAACAGAAGCACACAGGTGAGACAACTCTCTGAACTCGCTACTGTGTTACGCAGAACAGCACGTCCATTCCAGGTGTATTTAACTGGAAACCCAGTATTGCAGAATGGGAAAAACAGCAGTGCCGCAACGGCTAGAACCATCAGACCTGTACGTAAGATACTGGAGATGAGCTGCTACCACGCAACGCTGTGGAGATGGACATCATAAGCTAGGGCTGACAGCGGAGGAAGAGTCACTGGAGCACACGTCTGGGATGCGGGAAGGTTTCTTTTTCCTCTTACCACCAGAACAGCAAAGCAGGGTGCAGCACCTGAGCGAGCGGAGGACCGGACAGAAGCAGCACGGTTGTGCTGATGAGACCTTAAACATCAGTGCCAGGGGTGCAAGCGCAGGGACGGGGCCACCGCGGTTCTGTCCCAAAGGCACAGCAGTTGATGGTGCGCGGGTGAGACGCTGCACCCCGACAGCCTGGCTCGTGCCTGGCTCTGGAGTTTGTCCTGATGTGGAGAAAAAAGCAGAGCAGGAGAAGGACCAGGAGCTTCCCAGCGCTGGACTACAGCATCTGGTGGTGGTTTCCCCTTTACCTCCCTTAAGTGGAAAGGGCTTCAAGATGCCGCCAAGCAAGAACAACATTCTGGAACAAGTCAGCTGTCAGCGCTTCCTCTCTTTCTGCTTAATGAAAGCCATGAGCCCCAGTGACAAGCGTCTGCCGGAGCCGGACGGGGGTGTACGAGATTCCTGCCACGTTTCAGCGACACTACCGCGTGCCTTTGGTCTGCTGTCCCCGGCCCAGCATCCAGCCGCTTCCTTCCCGCCGGCGCCTCCCGTTACGGTTTCATTAAGCGAAGGCTTGGGGCTTTGTTCAGATCTCCCTCACCCCCCCACTCTACCAGGGGCACATGAAAAAAGCCACGATAAACTTTAATAAAAACAAAATTAAAATGATTAAACCTTTCATATCCTTTAGAGATTATCTATTTGCTGCTGGCTGGTCAAAACAGAGCCAGGGCACAACTGCTTTTTACTTTAAACTCAAAACCAACCCCAAAAACCCCAAACCAAACCAAAGGAAATCTGCCTCTGCCAGATATTAAAAGGGACCCAACTTTATCCCTGCCTTCTGCAAAGCCAGGCCTCAGCACTCCCGTGGAGTCCGTGTGCACGACGACAGAAAGATGCTGCTGGCATGGGAACAGCGTTCTCCAAAATTTGGGCAGGGGAAAGGGCACGAGCAGGGACCAGTTACAATTATGCTACAGAACAATACGACAGAGAAGCCCCCTTATGCGGACTCAGAAGTCCCCTAAAGGGACTGACTTTCTCAAGGCATGGCTCTCCTCGCGTCCCCAGACCTTCCACAGGAGCTAGCCGTCGGCAGCAGCCCGGCCCCGCGGCTGCACGATGAGCATCTCCTGGATTTCGATAACCATTCATGTCATGTGAAACTGGAGTGCAACTAAAAGTTTCCACCTGCCTCCGTCCAGACACAAAGGAGAGAGCTTGCTAGCTGCCCTCCAGAGAAAACCCTGCGTAGAAACACCACGGCTCCCACCAGGAACCGCCGGGAAAGGGAAAAGGTCCTTAAGCCACTCAGTCCACAAAACAATGAAAAAATTCCAAGGTTCAGCAGAACAACAAAGGGCAGAGCAACAAGCTGTCCTCCTGCTCTAAACAAACACACATGACACGAGACGTTGGAAAACAAGCCGATAATCCTGCACGTGGGGGTATCAGAGTTGGCAGAGAGATCAGAAACGCTGCAGGACGGGGGACTGCGACTCACTCAGCTTAGCGCACGGATTGCCAAGATGCGTTCCTCTCCATTGCTATTTCACGTGCGTTACTGCACCGCGGGGGGACGTCTCCGAACAGGACAACAGCTTGTCTTACTCCCCACATCTGAGGATGAGCTGACAGAAATGGATTTCCTCTTCAGACCACGATGCCGCTGCACACCCCCAGCTGCAGGAAAGAGCCCCCGGCAGAAAGCGGGGTGCATGCGACGAGGCGCCAACGGCCTTCAGGCCCCCTCGCAAGTACCTGCTGCGGCTGGCCACGGCCAGAGCACCGACTGCTCTGGTAAGCCATGCTCCAGAGACTTGGTTGGATTTCCACACAACACTTCGGGAACAAAGGCCGAGCATGCGGTGCCTCCGGGGGTTACGGATAGCGTATTGGGAAGACAATATTGGGCTGTGGGGAGCGAGAGGGGGGCAAAGCCCGAGAGAAGCTAGCGAAGCTGGGCAGCATTCGACGTTTGCACTCGGGAGCTCAGACTGCCGCTTGGGCTGGCAGATTATTAAACGTGTCAGTCTAGGACAAGCCTGGGAACGGCAAGGGGAAGCACGTGGAAGGCGGTTAGCTGTAACTGCCAGGGGAAGGAACCTCGTCTGGAGGAGCAGAGCGCGACGGGCAGCAGCACAAGAGCAGGGAAGCTCCCCCGGCCGTGGGGGAGATGGCACGGAGAATGTCGCTGGGAACGCCTGTTTGCACCAGGTGGGAAATCCTACACCAGACCCCGCCGCGCGTGGCTCGCACGTCGCACTTCCCCAGCCTCCGCTAGGCCACGCGGGCCCACCGGACACACCGCACGTTGCCACCGGAGCCGGGGCCGGACGCTCCCGTATAAACTGTGTGTGCTGCTCTCCTGCAGACACTGCACAAGAGATCTGCTTTGGGAAGGTTTTAATTGTTGTGTGCAATTAAGTCCCACGGAAAAGCGGGGAGAGGGTCACCAAAGCAAACTAATGACTCCTTTCTGAAACCCTCCATTACCTCTGTCTGCCGCAGGAGAGCAACACGCATGTTCCTCCAGCATCAGCAATGACCACGCTTCCTTTAGTTGAGACCAAGGGGAGGACACCAGGTCTTAACACATTTGAGTTATTCCAGGCAGGGAGAGAGATCACTTGGCACCACCCACATTACCAACTTTCATTTCAGCAGTCTTAAAGTTCCACGGGAAGTACGGAGCCTGCAATCATGAAAAATCCAAAGGAGCGCCTCGCATCCCTGTTGTAACAAATTACGTTAATAATTACTCCACACTTGATGACTGCAAATGAGAGATGCCTGGCATGGCTGCACACTCTTCGAGGTGGGAAAATCACAGGACAGCTCCCTCACAGGAGGTTTCTGCGGAAGATCCCCTTCCCCTCTCTCTGCCGCTTGTTTCACCTCATTTGAGGAGGGGCCGGTCACAGTTCCCAAGTCCAGGGCACAGCCACCACGGGCAGGGAGGAACTGGAGAGCCCGGACAGGAGAGAGGGGAGTTCAGAGAGCAACGCCCCGGCCTCCAGGAAGATGACGCGTCCTGCGGGACTCCCAACCACAGACTTGAACTGACAAACGCGGCGGACATCCAGGCTCCCTTCTGCTAAACAAACTTTTTGTCTAAGAGAAACCTCTTCATGCTGCAAACCAGACACTGCGCCAGGCGCAGACCTGCTCCGATCACAGGGAATTGCTTCCGGTCCCGTTTACCAGCACCTCTCTCCCGAAGGCGACGCCTTCGCGTCCCTGGTGCAGCTACAGACCCGCTTTCAAGAAAGGAACACGAGCAAAGTGTTTCGTGTGACTCAGAGTGAGAACCGAGGCGCAAGCACCGCGTGAGCACCCGGCTGCCTGCAGGCGGCTCAGGCAGAGCCTCGCCGGGTGGTAACCGCTATTTTTAAATGGGGGGCTTTCTCCTCTGGCAGCCGCCCCGGCTACACCTCAGCTCTGTTTACATACTTGGTTTCATTAAAAACTCACAGCCTGATTTCAGTCTACGGTCTGCAGCCCTTCAGAAGGTCAAAGCCTGAAACACAAGGAACGCTTGGACGGGCAGTGCACCC
This sequence comes from Tetrax tetrax, assembly GCA_009806455.1. NCBI lineage: Eukaryota > Metazoa > Chordata > Aves > Otidiformes > Otididae > Tetrax > Tetrax tetrax. The sequence goes on from WHYT01016261.1 coordinate 222,310, forward strand.
GCCTCTGCCCGGGGCAGGAGCCACGGGGTATCCGCTCCTCCCGGGGAGCCAGCAGCTGCCAAGGGCTCCCAGAACAGAGCTCTACAGCAGAGGTCCTGCTCTAAATAATTGTAATCAACCCGTCTGGAGCAGAGAGAGCGGCCAGTCCCTCACTGTTTGCCGGCAGAGTGAGCCACAGGGATGCTCCAGCAAGGCCGGGCCGGCAAAGACGCGATCCTCCTGCCGACACCCGCTCCAGCTCCTCCTGCCAAACAAAGGGGCTTTTGACTGCGCTTGGCCGCATTTGGCGAGGGCTTCCAGAGAGCCTGCCCCACTCCTCACACGCGAGCGCCCCAACAACGGCTGTGTGTGCTGGAAGAAGGTGGCTGCTAAGGACGTGGCGGAGATTCGCAGGATTGCCGAAACAGCGTGTCCACCACAGGGGACCAGTTGTCTGCGGTGCAGTGGGGAGACTGCGGCATCCCCGCGCGGTATGCATCCAGCAAAATAACTCTTCAAAAGCTACAAGCGGTATCTCTGGCTGGCCTAACCCAGTCTTTGGGAACACTCCCATCTCAAGGACAAAGAGGTTCTCCAGAAGTATATGGTGCTAGGGAAAAAAAAAAATCTAGAATAGAAGATATTATTTTACTTTATTTTTAGCCTTCCTAGGGATTTTCACAGTGAGGATACAAAGCTCTGTAAAACAGTCCATAGGATGACTCACAGAGCTGGGAAATGGTCAGCATTTCCCACTAAATACTACATGACTTCTCCACAAGTCACCGTATTCGTCCCACAAAGCTCTGTAATGGCCTCCAGCACAAACGTAAAGATCAACAGATTTGATGGTTTTGGGCTCACTTGCCACATTTCTTGTTTTTTCAAAAGCATTCTCAAGAGTCTCGCAGATCGCGTCCAGACTGCAGTACGCAAAGCGCACTGGAGAACGGAAAGCGCACGCCATCTCCTTGCCGTGCCCCGCTCCCCGCCCGGGCGAGGCGGGGCGGCCCCAGCTCCGCTGCTCGTGCTGCAGCGCAGGACCCCCTCCAGCACAGCCCACGTCTGCCCACTCGGCCACACACATCGTCCCCTGCCTTTACCTCTGCTGGAATCACTCTTCCTCTTCAAAGGTCTCCACAAATGCAGGGCTCATACAAGAGGACGACCAAAAGGAAACTCCCGGGCACCGCAAAACTCCAGGTTGTCTCTTGCCTCAGCTTGCCTGGCCCTTCTGGATCTCGCGGCTCTCCGGCGGAGCCCGAGCACAAAGCGTTTCCACCCGTGGGACCTCTGCGCAGGTCAAGCTCACCGTTAGCGAGGGGACCTTCTCCTGCCTCGAGCAGCGCGGCAGACCCTGACCCGTGCAGCCGCACGGAGCAGCAGCCATGGGCCAGGGACAGCCAGGACCCGGGTGCAAGTGAGGAACGCGGACACCACTTGAGAGCAGATGGAGACGGAAGACAGGAAGAGTCAGGAGAAAGCGGTACGGGAGGAAACAGTTTAACTCTGGACAGCACCTGCCCAAGGAGAAGCAGGCTCAGCAGCCGGGGCTGTAACAAATCCACCCCTCACGCGGACAGGACACCAGGAGCGATGCGACAGGCGAGCGGGGGGCTGTGCCCCGTGCACCACGCGCTGCGGAGGAAGCAGCAGCCCCGCTCCGGACCGGCCGCTCCGCACACGGCTGTGTGCCTCGCCAAACGGGCTGCAGGGCTCAGTGCCGCCTCGAAGGAAACGCTTTCAAAGCCAGAATGAAAACTTGGTGCAGGCTGTTTCACTCTTATTTCTATCATTACCTAATGAGTCATAAGTGCATCCACCCTTACATCTTGAGAATGTTTTGTGTTTATTATGGGTTTGGGGTTTTTCTTCCCTTCTCTGAACCACCATCATTAAAAATCAATTAGCTCATGGGTAACGTTATACAGATGCTTCTGCAGCGAGGAGCTGGCATCTGCAGTGGCAGTAGCCCAGACACTACAGCAACAGATGTCCAAAAATACCCCACGGAGGAAAATAAACCCCCACCCCGAAAGCCGTGTTCTTTCTGATCAACAAAACAGCTGAACATCCAGCCTGGGCCTGCTTCCCCGCCTCCTGCATAATTAGCACACTTCTCAGAACACGGAGAAAAGTTTAATTGTCTTTAATTATCCAGTTCAAGGAGGACTGGGTTTCTTGCCTGATGTCCATATAATTTCCCTGCCAACAACTTCACCAGCCCCTTACTGGAAGCGGGGCGCAGTTCTAAAGCTCCTCCATGAAAGACACACGAGTTCCAGCACAGGCCGTGCCGCGGGCGCAGCAGACAAAGGTCTCTGTGTCTGCCAGGCTGCTGCTCAGCCTGCCGCCTGTTTTCTGCGGGGTGGGAGGGGACGAGCTGCAACTAATGCGCAATCAAGAACCATCACAATTACAAATGTAAATGAGCAGGCAATTGGCACTGACCTTTGTAGATTGTTAGAGGACTAATTAAGGTATGATCAGACACTCTCTTCCAACAGATTGAGATGCATCTACACAAGCAAACATCCACGCGCCGCCCAGAGACAGCAATGCCTCTTCCCCCACGCCTGCACCCGCGGCGGGCACCGCGCTCAGCCCTGCACCGCAAGCAGGACGGAGTGGGAACAGGGCAGCTCCGTGTACTCGCTCTGCGCGCTCCCGCTGACCGGAAGGCGACAGCACGAGGCTGAGCCACCTCACGCGACGGCAGCCAGCCGTTTTACGTAAAGCTGGAGATGGGGAGATCGGCACGAACTGGATGAAGTCAGGGAAAGAGAAAAGCGATAAAGCATCTCCCAGCATTTCCAGCAAAGTCACAACGGTCTCCAGCAGCAGCTGGAGCGACCGTGGCTGCTGCGTGCTGGCATCCCGCCTTGGCTCCCGGCTGGCCCGGCGGCTGGCTGGAGCCTGCGGTCCCCGGAGAGCCAGGGCCCCTCGCAGCATGATCCCTCGTGACCGCCTTCTCTCGGCCACAGCAGCTCACCCCAGCGAGCGAGGAGAGGGATGCTTCACAGTAGTGCTCAGGCGAACCAGCAGCCGGCCGGCCAGACCAGCAAGAAAACAGACCAGCACAAGGGGGAACGGCTTTCTGCCAGCTCAGCCCTGCCCGAGCACCTGCAGGTCTCCAGGGAGGGAAGCCGGGCCCTGGGCAAGGCCCTGTGCACCGCCTCGGCCTTGCCCATCGGGTTGGAGCGGCTCCCGGGACGGAGCCCCTCCTGGGCCACCGACCCAGCGCTGGGCCACCCTCCCAGGGAGGGGTTTTGCAGGAGACAGAAAAGCTGCAAGGACTGAAATGCTTTAAGAAAGAGCAGTGACAGCAAAAGGGGACTCTGGAAATAAAGACAAGCTGACATCATATTTGTAGGCAAACCAAATTCAAAACAAATAACATTAACTAGAAGGGGAGAGAGATTCAGTGATGATTATGAGGGAGTAACAGCAGCTTTAAAACAAACCACTGCACTGGTAACGCAGCAAACCAGCAAAAACATCAGTGTCCCTTGGGCTCTCCATCAGAGACGCTCACGGATCGGAGAAGCACCTCTGCTCCAGATGCCTGAGACACAGGGAAGCCGTTCCCGTGCTACCCCTCACCGCCAGTGAGGAAAGTCCACCTTGCCCTCAGAAAAAAACCAATAAAAACTGTAACGGGGATGTCGTAGAGACACCATCCTTTTACACAGGAGGAGGAAATGCAGAGAGCCAGCCGCAAACCCCGCGCAGCCCTGCCGCAGGAATTGCGCCTTCCGTGCCGGTGGAGCGGTGCTGGGAAGACGTGGTGGTGAGGCTGCGCTGGCCGCGCGCGCTGCTCTCCCGGCCAACACACCAGCGAAGTGCAAAGCCAAGAAAAACCAAACAGGTCAGCAGAGTGAACTTAGGCCTAGGTAGGTGTGTATTCCCGTTACACACCACGACACCCAAAACCACAGAAAAATGACAACAGCCAGGTAAATAATGAACAGCAGAGCGTTTTATAACGCTGGAAATTTACACGTCACAGAAAAGGGAACGGTTAGCCTGTTCAAGGCAGCTCTTTTTATGCATGGAGAAATGACACCGAATAAATCAAAGCCCAGAAACAAGTTATCACTGTGCCCTGCGCGAGGCCGACCGTGCCCTCCGTGAGGACTGACCCCGGGGTGCCCGCGCCTGCCCTGGCGCCCGGGAGCAGAGGCACCAGCCCGGGCACTGCCGGCATGCCGACGTGCCTTCCCTCGGGATACGCCCTCAGCCCAGCCGCCGGCCTTTACGTTCCAGTTGGTGTCACGGAGCAGGATAAACGGGAGACGAGCGCCCGTTCTACCCTGAGGGGTACTGCAGCGTCTCACCCAAACCCCGCTCCCGGCACTGTGGGGAATCACGCCAGCGCGGTGTGCCTGTGGCCGTGAGCGCCACGCGCCTGCGCGGTGCCACTCAACAACGGGCTGGGAGAGCGCGCGGAACTAAATATCTCAGGTGAAAGCGACCTGCAAAACAGACCAGAGGTTCCTCCCGCCCCTCTGCATTCTAGAGAGTATTCTTTCTTGTATGTCAGACCTCTGAAATAAAATATGATACAGAAATTCTTACTGTCTTGTTTGCTGTCAGTTTTTGTTGAAGAACTAACAAGCTTAAAGGAAGGAAATTATCTCAAGCCATTTGAAAAAGTAAAATATTTTTAAACCAAGATTTCCTTTCAGTGACTTGTCGAGCCATTTAGTTAAAAACCCTTATATTTGTTTAAATGGTCAACAAATCCTTTCCCCCCTCAGCCAGTCAGTCTCTGCGCTCTCGGTACCTGCGATGTCATAATCCTGGCAGACGTACTGGGAACGATACGGTTTCTAAAGTGAAAGACAAAGTAAATAAAAATTTCTAAAGTAAACAAAGATTTTCAAGATTGTTCTGCATATCACAAAAGGGCACAGATGGTTTCTCCTCTCTGTTCCTTTTGCTTTTAAGAAAATCCACAAACCATACAACACTGGTCAACACATCCTTTCGAAATCTGAATGTTTTCCTACAGCGGGGCATCGCACAGAAGTGGAACGGCTGTGAGAGCCGCTGTCCCCTCCGGGACGGCGTGGCCACCACAGCACGCTTTCACCGTCATCGTGACCTTTGGGAAAGCAGATTGCGTGCCCTCGACTCCGCTGGGCCGCCGAGTTCACAGATCGGTCACTTTTTTCCATGAGACTGAATTTAACTCTTAATAAAAAACCCTCCTGTTTTACTTCTCAGGCGTTCCGCAAGGATTTCAGATCTTTGTTACCAACCGCACGACAGCAGCGCAGCCCAGGTCTCCGCTCAGGAGCCGTTTCGAAGACCCACACGTACTCTCCTCCCATGGATGCTGCTCTCCTCTCTGAACGCCTTTAAGCCAAGATCACTTTCCTTATCTCTATGTGCATTAATTGCAGACGCCAGCTCCTCAGAGTGCTGTTCCACAGGATTTAGCCAGTTCAGCTGCAGCCGTGGAGGAAAGTCCTGGCCGAAGCTGAGAGGAGGGCTGTGAGGGCTTCTGCTTGTGTCCCCCCAGCTCCAGCACCGTCGCATCCCTGAAACCACACGTACCAGCTGCCTCGGGCAGGCTCTCCTCCTCCCTCCAAAGAGGTCTTCAGGAGACCTTGCTTTTTCCTAACATGAAACACTTCTTAATCCTTTAAACAACTGAACAAAGTACAATTTCTGTTTCGGCCAGCCTAACGGTCCCCTTTAAGGCACATTTCCTCTTGCTAGATTCAGGGCTGCACTCCCTTTCCTATTATCAGTCCTTTCTGTGTGAGCAAATGCTTTGTCCAAGCCCTTCACCTCACCCACCTTGTCAAGAGGAGACACAGAAAACAGGCAAACACTCGCCCCTTCTCAGCAAACACTGCCGACCCCTCTCAGCCAGCTCCTGCCAACCCAACGTGGCTGAAATACCAGAAACCAATGAAGAAACTGTGATAGGTTTGCACTGGCACTCAAGACATCCCCCGACACACTGCAAAACATCTACAGAAAGTGGAGCACACCAGTCTGTCAGAGTTGTCCAAAGGCGGCGGTATCTTTAGAGGTTCACACGATATTCCACTGCTTAGGACACCAATCTGAACAAACGTACACAATTCCCCCGTCAAACCTGCGCTCAGCCCCGCTGGAACGCAGAGGACTGCTCACAATTACGAAATGAAGCACGTGCCCAAGTATTTGGTGCTTCACAGCCACCCCTCCCAAGCCCCACGAGGCAGAGCTACGCTGGACGCTGCAGCCGCAGCAGGGGTCCTGTCCCGCCGCGGGGCAGCCGGCACTTCCGTAACATGCTATTGATAAGGGATAAGCGTCACGCCCGCAGCAGGGCAGAGAAACAAGAAAGCCACCGAGCTTGCCACGAAGCTGCCCGGAGGGCCTGGTGCCGCTAGTCAAAACCTGCGACGCAGAGGAGCCGAGAGCCTGACCCTGCTGTGAGGGAGGCAGCACTCACCAGCCTCAGCAGCTGGACACTTCCGGATGGTGAAGATCTGTCCCAGGTCTTCCTCTTCTTCAGGGAGACCTTTCTGGAGGCGCTGCAGCTTGCGCAGGCTTTCGCTCCGCTGGTGCTTCATGGAGCGCACGTGCTGGATGAGGTTCAGCTTGGCCTTGGTGGAGTAGTTGCAGAGGACGCAGTGGTAGTAGCAGCTTTCACCCTCAACCCCACTCTCGTGATGCTGAAGGTGCTGTGAAGAACAAAGCAGAGAGAGGTGAATTTCCTGCATCATCTCCAGTCTCCCTGCGTTAGTCCACTGTAAACTGCTAACAGCCACCTGGGAACGCAGTAAGAAACCACATTTTGACACAGACACCGTAAGATCCAGCCTGTTTATTCTCAAGGTACCATGCGCTCTCCTGCTTAAAAGCAAGGAAAACACAACACACTGACATGAGCGCAGAAGCAAAAACTGAGATAGGCAAGATCATCTTCTCTGGCGAAAGAAAATACCACATCCAACATTAACAACTATTCACGACCTACGCGTGGCTAATTCTTTCATTTTTAAAGCTTATCCTGGGAGGGGATCCAACTTCATGTCAAATAGATAAAATTAAATTTGATAAGTTCTCATTGAAAACTAAGAAGAATAAAACCAAAGCAATCCCTAGAACACAATGAACCCATTCGATCGAGAGGTCCTGGAAACAGCGTACGAAAGCAGAGCGCAGAGCACGTGCTATCCCATCCATCATCAGCGCTCCGCTCCCTGGCATCCAGGTTTTACTCCCGCGGATCTGGAGGAAAGCAGCCTGGAAGATGGCCGGGACAGCGATCCAGGCTGAGAAGCCAAGGGTGATGTGCAGCTGGGCATCACCGCAGGAGGTTAGCACTTGGAAAAAAAATCCTGTCACCCTGGGAAGCTGTGCTATCGCAGCCAGTACAGCTAATTTGAGAGTATTATACCCTGATTATTTGACAAAACCTGTCAGTTGTCTGGCACAGAGGTCCGTGCCGCTAGGGAGGCAAATAGCTGCTCTGTCGTGGATCGCAGGGATGCGGCAATTAGTTCTTAAACCAGAGGGCAGAGTTCTGCCTACAGCCCCGCTGGCTGCCACGGCACCGCGCGCCGTTCAGCGGGGGCAGCAGCAGGGCCGAGAGCCGGCCGCAACCTTCCCAGTTCCCACAGAAAGGGCTCACCACAAGTTGAGGAAAAACGGACACCAAAGTCAAACGACACGAACGACTCCTCAAGCGAGGCCCTTTGGTGTGTCCACCACAGACCTGCACTTCAGCTACGCACTGATCCGTGCCAGCTCCTACCGCCCAACCCAAGACCTCTGTTTTCCTCTGGGTCATCTCACAAAACTCCTTCCTCGCCACGCACTTCACCCAAGGCACAGAGTAAGGTGAGCTGGACATGATCTCAAGATTTGTCAATCAAATATATTGCCTTCGTTCAACCAGGACCTTCTGGTGAAGATTCTGACGTGTATTATCTCAGTTACAGCTCAGATAAGATAAAAGACACATATTACCCCGCGCCGCGTGCTTAGCTAACTCGGAGGAAGGCGAGCCCTCTGCGCCTAGGAATGATTAAAAATAGCTCAGGAGCTGATGCTGAGGCTCCTGATTGGGAGGCCGAGGGAAGAGAATAAATGTATTCTAGATCTGGCTAATTAGACTAGCCTCTTTTGGGATCGCCATGTATTTAATTAAATTCACTGTAATATTTGAAGAATCCACCAGGGCTCTAGTCCCACCGGTGCCCTCAGAAGATTTTTTGCTGTTTTCCCTCATAAGAACTTATTCTGCCTCTCATTTCTATTGTTTGCATGCATTATCCCTCCCTGAGCCAGAAAAAGAGAAATGGCTTAACACACAAAAAGCCGAGGTTAGCGAGCCGGGCGCCAGAGCCACGCGACCAGCTCGCACGGCCCAGCTTACCCGGCCTGGCTCTGCCCTGCCCAGACCCGCGCTCCGCAATAAAACCCCCGCCGCCCCGTCCCGCCGCAGGCCAGGGGTCCACTCCAGTGGACGCACGGCAAGCGCCGTCTGCCACCGGCCGAGCAGTGCGCTGGGGAAGGGCCCGTCCTGCCAACTCCGCATTCGAGCGCAGAAAGTGCCAGGGGCTCAGCAGCTTCTGCGGGAAGGCAGAGGAAACCCCCAGTGAGCAATTAGAGAAAAATCTGGTCACGGGTTCAAGGAAATATTAAGGACACGGTCTCTGAGGGAACCAGAGGCACAGTCTGTACTGCTCTTATTTAAAAGGGGATTTTAGGAAAACATTTGTTTTAAACAGTTTAATACACGGGTCTTATTTTCTCCTCCTTTTGCTCCCGCGCCCTGCGCGTGAGGTACGTGCAGGTATCCCTCGTGCGGGCCAGCGTCACCTGCCTGTTGTGCTGGAGGAGTCAAGACCTGAGGGTGCCGACAGCACCGAGTCCAGCTCCGACACCGTGCGCCCACCTCTGATTCACGCCAGCCTTCCAACGGAGCGAAGGAGCGGGCCAGAGTAAGACCGCACGGCAGACGAGCTGTGAGCTGCTGCAGGCGACGCAAGGCTGGGCAGGTTCGTGTAGTTACTGCCCACCACGCTGTTCAGCTTTCCCCTTGTGAGAACTTAGCCGTATCACAGAAAACAAATTCAAAATATTAAACTAGAACCTTGTTAGAAGACAAATCAACTTGAAAATCAAAGGAATATATTGTTCCTAGGAAAACCAACCAACTTCTGTCAGCGAACATTGATTTCTGCAAGTCTGGGGGGTGTTCGCCCCCGCCCTCTCAACAATAGGAAACTTCCAACATCTGGTTCTTCACGCATGGCATGCAAAATATTGATCAGGTTCAGTCAAAGCTCCACTTTAAATCAGAAACAGACAGAGGAACGCTCTGATGGAAACCATACGGCTCACGAGTGTGGCTTCCCGGGGGACGCTGGCTGTTCCGTACGTACACCAGCCGCGGCACAGCCCCGTGTGCGCGCAACACCTACTCCTACACACCCAGCCCAACCCGGCCCGGCTCCCGCTCAGGCGGCGCTCGGGGCCAAGCTGCGCTCTTGTAGCGAATAAGAGCCTAACGAACGTTCAGTGGGTCTGACCCTGTACATGAACTTCCAAACAATGGCAGGACCGACGCTATATTCAGTTCTTCTTGCTGTCCACCTCCACCCTTCACACACCCCAAACTCTGTTTTACCGTCTGTCTTTCCCCACCTAACCCTGCCTCCCCCGCAGCATTTTTCAGTAACGCTGGAATTTAACGGGACCGCTGTATTAACCTGCCCGGCTGCAGGCAGCCCCCTACCCCGTGCCGAGGGCTCGGACTGTGGGGATGAGACGGTCGTGACCAGGGCTGAGGATCCACGTACCGGCAGTTCACAGGGCATGAACTCTCCCGCTGGACACCTCTGTAGTGGTTACCATAGTTAACGTTCACCGCTCAATCCAACTCCTAAAAACTTCTGCAGCACGTCACATTTAAAACTATGTTGAACTGGTATCTGCTCAAAGCCTCCCCTGCACGAGGTTTATTTCAGCGCTGCGTACGGAGCCCCATTGCTGCGGTAACAGGCACGGACAGTCTCCCATCGCGCTGTGGCCAGAAGGCACGGGGTTACTTTCCAGCCCCGTTCGCTGTGTTTAACGGGGCCCGTGCCGTTCTGGGGGACAGACGAACTGCAACCCCAGCTCACCAGGGAAATGCCATAACCACCTGGAACTCTCTCGTGCGTCTGATGTTTATTACTCACCAGAAAAAGGCCCAACGTCTATGCAATCTTAACCCCACCTTGTGTAACGCTCCCCCTTCAGAGGGCCCTAAAAGCTGCTCGGGACGAACCCACGCCAACAAGAGTGGGAATCTGATCAGCCCTCGGTCTGCGAGCGGCGAGGCCGACCAGCTCTGCAGCGCAGAGCGCGCCTGCACCCTCGGGCGTCGCGGTGCCATGCAAAGCAACAGGACACAGCTCCGCAGGCTCGGGGACGGCCCCCTTCTGCAGGCCTCACAACGACAGCGAGCCACCAAGGAACTCAGTAACCAACCGCCCCCCAGGCCAGGCAGCCCCTGCTCTCCCGCTCCCCTCCGTGGTGCGCGGGGACCCCCTGCGCGTGCCGAGGGGTCTGCAGGCAGCAGGAGCAGGTGAAACGACAGGCCTGGGGGCCAGAACCCCGGGGGGGAAATCATCCAGGAACCCCAGGCAACAAGCAGAGAACCAGCACTACCCGAAATAAAACCCTTCCTGACCGCCAGCCGGGCAGCAGGAACCAGCCACAGCAGCGACCTGGGTCCCAAACCAGCCCCCCCGAGACCTGCCCAGAGCGCTAACGGGGCACGCGTCCATCGCCCCCTCATCTACACAGACATCCTGGTGCTCACCAGCTCCCACCGCTCAGGCAGGCCGTGTGCCGGTAGGGGTAATCGATCAGCCACCTAGGGAAATCCCTCCCAAACCACTTCTGATCGCCTTCCCCAGCTGGCGCTCGCGTTACATCACAGTCTTGCTGCAGAATCGGAGGCCACTGACCTAGGAGAGCTTCTTGAGGAAACACGCCGCCGAGTTACAGTCCTGAACATCCCTGGAGGAGGTTCTTCCCCACATACAGCGCTGCTCTTACCACTGAACTCCCCATGACATCTGCTCTGTTGGAACGGGTAACATTACAGTGATTTGAAAGAACTGACATGCAGCTGAGGAAGATGAAGCCAAAAAATCTACTAGAGGAAAAAAAAGCTGTGGAAGGCAGCACCACAGCAGACTCGTGCTGCTCTTACTCTTCCCGCGAGCACTTACGCCTGACCAGTGCCAGCAACGAGACCCAGAGGCAGCGGGTCCCCCGCTCAGCCCGCGGCGGCGGCACACAGACCAGGGGAGCTCACAGAGCTCATGCGAGATCTCAGACACGCCAGGTTACCGCGAAAGCCAGCGCCGCGCAGGAGGAGGTGCTGGAGGCATGCCAGCCCTGTGAGCGCGTCCTCAGCACCGAAGGATGCCCAGGGACTGACTCCTCCTCAGCGTGAAGCAAACACAGGTAATTAGTAACAGGCTTGGCGGGAAACATTTCACATGCCAGCAAGCACCGTGCCTGCGACAGCGCGCTCAGGGAGCCGGACGAGACGTGACCCTTGCGCCGGAGCTGGAGGAGAGGCCACAGGTCGCCACGGAAAGGGACCGGCCCCTGCAGCAGGCCTCAGAAGCCTCCTAAGCATCTCCTGGCCCCCATGCGCCTCTGATCTGCTGTGTAAAATAAATCACACAATCCTGGAAGAGAAGAATCTGAATTTTTAATGGAAGTCATGTGGATGCAGCTGTCTGATCCCTGTCTGTTCCAAGTACTCCATAAAAGTCAGAGTTGGCCCATCCGTCTTGCTCTCCTTTCACACCTGCAGCCCCGGCTGGAATTTCCTGAAGCCGGCGGAGACGCAGGGCGGACGCGGCACGCAGCGAGAACACATGCTGGCTACGGGCTGGAAAGGGCTGGTGCGCTCGCAGCCGTCCCCCGGCCCAGATGTTGTGAAAGGAGGAAAAAATTGATTCTCCATACAGCAGGTTCAAAAGATGAATTCATGCTCTTCTGTATTCCACCAATGTCCTGCAATTGCTTACTGCTTCTGAAGGAGCAGCGTTACAAAACCCTGCCCTCCTTCCAGCCTCTCCGGCCCCTTGCGTAACGGCTCCTTCACGCAGCTTGCAGACCGCGGCGTTCAGACCCACGTGCCCACAAGTTCTGCAGTCCAGCCTGGGGTAACTGGAACGGCTGAATGGAGAGCATCGCTCCCCCACCTGCAGCTAAAACGTCCCCATACGGCCCGGGCCCTCGAAACACACCCCTGCAAGACGAGGACAGGGAGACTTTCTGCAGCAAATCCGGATGTTGATGTACTGTTTGGGTTCTGGTCTTCATCTTTCTTTCCAAAAGGCTGTAAAACGTAGCACTCCCCCCTGCCAAAGAGCTGAGATACCCCACGCAAGTCCCCGCGTCGCAGGGAGAGGCCCGAAGAACAGCACCCCCGCCCCACGAACAGCCAGGCCCCCCGCCTCCCCTCCTGAGTCTGCGCCCCCCAGCCCACCTGGGTCGGGTGAAGGCCCCGCTGCCGTGACAGGGCTGACGCAGGCATTGCGAGCCCCAGGCAGGCACGGAGCTGCTGAGCCAGCGTGGCTGCACAGGGCCCTCACCGTCACCCCACGAGCCCCCGCCGTCACCCCTGCAAAGTGGGAGGGAAGCAAGACCAAGGACTTTCCTCAAAAAGGAGCCGGGCAGCCACACGCAGGGCCCCCGAGCAGAGACCTGCTGTACGTGGGAGAGGCCAGGGATCACGTACGAGGCACAAACGCTCAGCCGCGCCGAGGTACGGCTCGTCACCCCGGCAGCACGGGAAAGGAGCCGTCCCCGCGGGGTCCCAGCGGGCAGCGGCAATGGGCCAGAGACGCTCTCCTCGCTGGCCATGAGGCTGGCGCTTGCCGGGTGAGACGCTCTTCGATTCCCCCCAAAACGACCCCAAAAGCCACCCAGCAAACTGGGTTTGCTCCAGCAGCCCTTGAAGGCTCATTAAAAGCCAAATATTGCTCAGCCTAAAGATGGAGAGCTCAGCATGGATTTTACTGAACGTTAAATCAACCAGCAAGCGTAGCCAGCAAACTCTGTGGCACTTTAACTTTAAATAATGCAATAATTATTGAATTTCCTTTTTATAACCGAAGTGCTGGAATGTAAACAATGGGGCTGTAATTGCAGGAAGGGGGGATCAATAGAGGCAATCGTTTTCAGCCATGTTAATTGTAAATACAATTGCTCCAAGATGTCAGCCTCGTTCTTCTCGCTCCCAGAATCATCCTAACGGATGACAGAGTCCAACTTTCCCATTACAGCTGTTCGTTCCTTTAAGAGGTTCTCAATCAGGTCTGATCAATCTGTCAAGATAATGCATGGAGTAAGTAAGACTCTTCCAAACACAAGCTCCCAATCAATAGCCCGGACCTGCTTAATGAGGAGGGGCCAAAGCCCAGAGGGAGGCAACAGCCCCAGCTCCCGCGCAGCTCTGCAGCCAACTTCTTCACGGGGCCCGCGAAGCAGTCCGGCTCTTAACGAGGACATTGTTTATGCAGACTGATGAGCAGCATCCCCACATATTCACAGTCCCCAGGGGCAGCGGGCAAAACCCGACTGAGATTAAGAGAAAACAAGAGCAAAGAATGGCTGAACTCGTGTTCACACCTCCCCTCCCCTTTCTGACTGTGAACAGACCTCAACCTCAAAGTGCTCATTCATCACTCCTGAGAGATCCCCAGAGATGAGAATCTCTGTGGGACCACCGCAAGGGTAAGAGCATCACTAAGATTCCCCCCGAGCACCCGAAGAAGCACAAAGTCCATGGGCAAAGCCCAGGCCAGCCCAGCTGTGCCGGCCATCCCCTTCCGCCCAGGAAACGCCGAGGGAGGGGGTGCAACGGGAGCGGGGGCAGCAGAGGGGCCGTGCTCCCACCGCATTACCCAGTTCTGGTGGGACACAGGTATCCCTCCGCACAGCCGGACACGGCGCTCTGTGCCGCTGAGCGGGGACGGCTGAGCAGCCAGGAAAGGGAGACAAGAGAAAGCTCTCACCGCACCTCCAGCCATCAAACTTTCTTTTCTCCCACTGCTGCATCGCAAGAGCTGCAGTCACAACAGAGCTGCTCATGGGCAACTACAGCTGCAGAGAATTCTCCAGGTCCCTGACATCCTCACAGCTCTCCCCAGGGAGGCACAGGCCTAGGCACGGCTGTATGCGGAGATGAAGACAGGAGTGTGTGTATTGATCCTGCTAATTATAGTAATGAAAACAAAGCACGGCTCACAGTACATTTCCTATCAGCTGCTCTGGAAAGTGCTGTCCTCAACCTTGCGTGCTCCTACTCCGGCCACGGCTCTTGCCGCAGGACCCACGACAGCCCCACGAGCCGGCCCTGCCATCGCTCGCGCACCTCCGACAACAGGAGCCCCGTGAACCTCACGAGGTGTCCCCTCCTGCCACAAAGGAGGGGCGAGAGGGATGCTAGCTGCGCGCCGAGCTTCACACGGCAGCTTCTGCAGAGCAGCAGTGGTTTGGTGACAGCGGGGCCTGAACTGATGACATCTTGCTCCTCAGAAAAATACAGTTTTGTCACTTCGTATTTTCCACGGATGCTGTCACCCCTGGAGAAACATGACAGAAAAGCTGCACTTTGTTTTTTAAAGCAGTGCCTGTGAAGTACTGTACAGACAGCAACAGATGAAGTTATAAAAACAGCAAGAAAATTTTTGCTGTGACTCAGCAACGTCACCGAGGAGGTCAGGTCTTCCACTCCGCTCCTTTCTTGGTGCTGGGGAGAGCCAAGAGCCAAGGAATTCCGGGAGCCTTATCTTTCCCAGGGTTAGGAAAAGAAACGGGAAGAGAACAGCTGAACATGAAGGCAAGACAGTAACCAAAAGCAGGCTCAACGAACCCACTACGCAGTCATTTTTTTGTACATATACTTGAAAATAATAAGTTCAGCGTGAGCTTCTAAGCTGTGAACACTCCGGTAAACTAGAGCAGCCTGTGAATATGGAATATCACTGAGGAAAAGGCAAATTATGCAATAAAAAGGGCTGGGGGGAACCTGAAAAGACAGCAGGACCAAAATCTGTTGTCCATATTGTAATTATTCGGCTGTTGAGTGATTGAGAAAGGCTTTCCGTACCACAGAAGGAGACAGGACTGTCCGTGCAGGTGATGCATTATTTCCCCCAGCAGCGCAGGAATGTTACGCTGCGAGGGACCTCGCAGGAGGCTCCGCGTGTCTGAAGGCACAGAACATAACGCACACCCGGTCTTGTGTTGTTAATGCCGGCTCAGACTTAAAACAACCCCCCAAAACCCCCTCTGCATATGTGGAGCCCGCTTTAAGAATTTAAATCAAAATGGTATTTTTTTTTACCCCATATTAAGTCTTTTGGAAAAGAAACCAGCGCTCTCTGAAGGAGAAGCCTGAGGAGTGCTTTGCACCCGCAGTGCTCCTCACCACGTCCCGACGCCGAGAGCACGCTGGGCAGCGGCACGAGGAAACCCCTGCAAAGAGGGAAGCGGCCCCGATGAGAAGCAGCCCCCTCTCCGTCGAGGGCAGCCGGCTCTCGGCGTGCAGAAGGGGGGACGAGAGGCTGGACGCCCCTCCAGCGAGCCCTCCTCAGCCCCTTCGCCTTCCGCGCCGGCCCCAGGTGCCCCGGCCGCTGCAGGCAGGACCGGGGCCGCGAGCCAGAGGATCGCCAGGAAGCCAGGTCCCTCCTCGCTGCAGGGCCCGGCGGGCACCAACGCCAGCGTGCGCAGCGCTCCCGCGAACACGCGCACCCAGGGACCACTGCAATAATGCTCCATAAAACCACATGGGAAATTGAGCCACCGCAGAAAACCACCCTGAGTTCATGTTATTTAATATAATCCTACAGACCCAGATCACCTCCCTCGCCCAGTGTTTATTGTTCCATCTATCTCCAGAGAAGTTACAAGTGCTCTGATGGACTGGAGATTCCCTTGTTTTCATCTAGCTTCTTTATCACCTCCTACAGCAGCGCGCCACGCTGAATCCCAACAGATAACTGTACAATAACAACAACACACAGGACAGTTTTTTAATCCTCTCCATAAATCGAAGAATATCAATATCGAAGAGACGGATGACACAACCTCCCCTCGCAGAAGCCAACAAGAATGCTTTTAGGACTAAGTTCATCTTTTGTCCACCGTCCTCACAGAGAAATGTTGGTAAGAAATTATTTCCAATTTTTCCAGTCAACTGGAGGACTCCGTGCAACCCTGGCCTATGAAAACCCAAATTGTCCTCCAGCCTCGCCACAGCACCCCTGCCACACAGAACACGCACCCCAGACACAAGGCCGTCAGCCCTCGCAGAAACCCAGCTGCCATGGCGCACGGTGGCACCCCCTCGGCCAGCAGCTCCTCGGATCATCACCCGCCTCCGCCCTGCTCCTTCACCACCCGACGGAGTCGGCCGCCCTGCACCCAACGCCCCGGCCGAGCCCGCCTCAGAGGGACAGCCCTGGGCAGGGGCACGGCGCCAGGAGCAGCCGCTGCGGCACACGGACAGCCGGAGAGGAGCAGCTGTGACAATCAGAAGATGCAGGTGATGCAGGGATTTTCAAGAGCAGGTGGGTCGGGAGGAGGGAGAACCAAAGGAAGGTGCAGTGCATTAGTACGACAGAGAACCTAAGTGGGAAGAGGAAATCAGGAGCATTCCTTGAGTCCCAAAGGTGAAACGAAAACCAGTAGAGCGAGACCGAGCCAGCGAAGCCCTCCCAGTGGAGCAGCGCTTCTCCGGAGGTGCCGGCTGCGGGGCTGGGCACCGGGATGCCAGCCCTCCATGCGGGGCACCCAGAGCACAGGGACAGGGCTTCAGACAAGCGCTGGGGAGGTAAGTTCATTAAGTGTCTGTGAAACACAAACAGAACACAGAGCACCACAGAAATGCCCATGAGAAAATAAATAATTCTTCATTCAGCAAAAGCTTTGGATTGTATTAGACAAAGCCTGGGGCAATGTAATGAAAGAGGAAGATAAAAAGAAACGGAATAATTACTCATTCACAGAATGAGGCAAGAATCCTACTGGAAAAATATGTATGGAAATACTTATAATTAAAAACTATAATAGTGCCTGCACAAAAAGGGCTGAATTAAGGCAACCTGGAGTCTGGTATTTTCTATTTTTAAGATGCTGTGAGGGCTTCCATGAGCTGAAGGGACACTAACGTGCCTCAAGAATTGTGTATATAAACTCAGGGAACTGCTCCCTGCCCCGCCCACCGAGCGGCTGCTCTGGGAGGAAAGCCACCATGCTGTCGGCGAGGAGAAGCCTCTGAGCTCCAGCCTCCCCCAAATCCAACTGCAGGGTCCCTCCAGTCCTTGACCAGGCAATGGTTCCCAGCACAGGTGCGCAGGCCCAGTCCCCGCCACGAAGGACGCGTCAGCGCCCGTAACGGCTCACAGCAGCAGAACCGCCTGGCTCGCGCGTTACGTGCCCGTCCTCCACGCGGCGTGCAGCTGGGAACAGACTGGGTTTGCTGCTCTAACGCCAGCTGCAACGGGCTCCTGCCTCGCCAGGCGGCCAGCCACAGGGACAACGTCTCTCAATCCCAACGGACTGGTATGGCACATGCAACCCCCGAGACACCCTGAGGGCTGGGGCTGGCACAGCCCCCCGTCCTTGCCGCAGCCTTCCCCACGCCTCTCGGTGGAAAGGTCAGGACCTGCCCCAGCAGCACGTCTTCTGCTTCCTGTTCCACCACCACGAGCTGGCACCCGCGCAGGACGCCGGCCTTGCGGAAGGGCAGAGACCGAACAGCGTGCATTTCACTCCCACAAAAGTAAGAGCAGACTCGGCTCTCCAGTGCCGGGGAGCAGCTGGGGGATGCTGACGGATCCGGCAGCGCTGTTGGTACAATCATCTTAGCACCACGCGAGCAGGAAAACGAACCAAAACAAAAGGGACAGCCCGAAGTACCTGCTCCCCCTCCCCTAGCTGCCAGTCCTCACTTCCAAGCAATTTAAGCCCGAGGAAAGGCGCCGAGGCGTGAGGAGAGCGGGAGCCAGGGCCAAGGGCTCCGGGTCAGAGCATCGCGCTTGCTCTCCTCGCGCTAGCTGCAAACCCTGCACGCCAGCTGGGACTCTGTCCGAAGGACAGAACTGCTTTGTGCGGCTCTGAAAATAAACGGAATTTGCAGCATTAACTGGCCAATGTGCTCCAGTCTGGACGATGAATATAAAACAATGCAAAGTTTCCTCTAAATCATTAGAAATCCCCCACGTGACAGCCTTTTCCTTCCCTCATTCTTTTTCCTTATCAGTTTGATGATAACGTGAAAAGACACCAAGAAACTCCCAGCAAAAGCTTTGCCAGCAGAAAGATAAGGTGTAAGGGCTCATTTGACATGACGACGTTATGGGACGCGTTGTGTTTCACCCCGAGATGGGCTTCCTGAATTAAGCCTTTGCTGAGACAGCTGGCAAACAGGCAAGGCTCAAGAGTACCGCAGCCCAGGGGGATGGGGGACCCCAACATGGCGAAAACTTGGGTCTCCAGTTAAGCCAACAACACACTTATGCGTCCTTCTTAGTTTTATGCCCTTGGTATAGAGTAGAGCCAAGTAAACCTTGGTGACATCTCAGTTCAGGCTTTCTGCCTCATCCATGAGAGATGAACAACCGGTAGGATGACAGCTGGCACGCACCCGCACACGAGACCTCCCAGAGCAAAGGGTTCTTTTCTCTTTAGGAAAAGCCAAAGCAAAATCCCCTGCTCGTCACCTGAAGCTAAATAAACGCAGACATGGAATGGTGCATGTATTTTGAACCAGGTCGGTAGTTAACTCTTCAAACAAAAGGGTGCAGCAACTTATCTCTTACCGAGGGCTTTCTAATAGATGTTATAACTGAAAGCCAGAATCTGAGGCTTAATTCAAAGTAAGACACCACAGCTTCTCTTAAGGCCAGACTGTGATGGTCCCTCCTGGTTTTTAAAAACAAAGAACCTCTCCCGTCGTTCCGCGATCCAGCCCATGGCTCACACAGCCCTGAGCACGACACAGACAGTGGGGGGTGTCGGTGCCTGGACCTGCTCAGATTCCTATCGAACGCGAAGCTCTAGCTGCCCGAGTTCATAACGCTCTTTCTTACGGTGCAACGCTAACACGGACAGCGACGTTCGTGTAAAATTCCCTACGTGTATCTAAACCTACCTCAACTGCAGCATACTTCTGTAGCGGGATCTACAGGAGACCAGAACTGCTCTGAACATTAGCTGCAGCTACTCCCTCCGAGACAGACTACCCAGGTGGAAAATACAGAGCGTGCAAAAGTACAGCGAAGCAAACAGAATAAAAACTGAGATGATAAACGTCTCTACTCTTTGGTGCTCCCTTTGTTCTACTGTACCTGCATCCACGTGGATTTGCCGTATACAGGTACAGAAACTCCTGGAAAAGCCAGGCTCGGTATTTATCGGTTTTAGCAATTCTGGAGCTGCAATCCACCACGTAAAGTCTGTAGAGACATATGCAGGGTAAATGATAAATCCTACGAAGGCACTACTCATTAGCACTAAGAGTACTTACTGACTACTGCAACTCAGAAATAAAATGGAAGCAGCAAATCTTCCTGGGCAGCAGTGTGCACTCACGGCAGCAACCACCCACAGAAGTACCAACGCGGTCCTGATGTGACATACCTCTATGCAACAGCCCGAGTTGGGAAACAGCCCCATGAACGCTGTGGGTGTTACAACTTAAATCTGCAGCGCTCAAACTGGGACACCCTCAGGCTTTTTACTGGAGAGGATGCTGGGGAGGAAGGCACGAGTCACCCCACAGAGCTGCCAGCTGTTCACTCCTGTGCTTGCCCTGCCCAAGGACCCTCCTTTCCCTGGCACACACCCGAAGACCACAACTCTTTGAGCCTGTTTCATGAAAGAAAGGATGGTTGATCCAAAAAGTTGGGACCTGACAAATTGGGGGTTTCTCTGCAGCCGAGGCTGGGGACGGGAGGGCAGGTGGATGGGGACCCAGCAGGATCCCAGACGTGGGGACAGGACCTCCCTGCACCATGACCCGGGTGGCACCCAGGGGCTTTGTCACTGTGCAAGCCGTCGTCCACAGCCCCGCGCTGCATGGGTGCTTGAGGTGAGCCTGACTTAGCCCCCCCACCCACACACGCCCTTCCTGCCTCTTCCTCCCATCCCCTTCACTGTTCTCTTACTTGCAGCTAAATCCACCTCCCAGAAAGTTTTTGGCAGCTCCCCCTCCACCAGCACGCTGTTTTTCACTCCCGAGGAGCCGATCTGCACCCGACAGCGATCGCTGGCATGAGCTCAGGCCAGTGCCGAGCCTTCGCACGGCACCAGCGCCGCCCCGGCTGCGGCCCCTGGCCCCGAGACACCAACCACGGGGAGCAGCCCCTCGGCCCTCGCAGAGGCCAGCAGCTCTCGCCCCGTCGGGGAGGGAGCCACCCCACGCGAGGGTCCCCAGTCCGAGGGTGGCGGGAGGACGCACCGGGACCCCACACGCTGTGGTGAGCGCCTGGCCGGGGCATCTCCGGGGCTGCCCACACCCGCAGCCGTGGGGAGCCCAGCCAGACGCGGGGGCTCCCGGCAGCCGGCGCCGCACGCGCCTCGAGCTGAGCGGGGAGCTGCGAGACGCCGTGCCAGGCACGCTCGCTGCCGAGAGACGAGCGCTGCCCTCCTTCCCCACCAAAAACCCCGAGGCCTCCTGCGTGTACGCTAACCACAGCCCTTTGAGAGGCTCGTGTATTTACAAACCGAGGCATGTTGAAATCAAAGGGGATACCATATGACATAATTCACATTAAAATGTCAACAGGCTGACAATTTATAGTGTCAATCCGCCGAAGGTGGGGAGAACTAATACGTGGTAATTGTTTAATTCCCGCTTAAACCAACAGCAGCTTTACCTTCAAACACGCACAACGTGCAGGGCCTTTCGGGCTGCTGTCAGCCAAGCGATGCCAGCCGCTGGCACTCGGCCAGCAATTAGATAACAGCGTTAACTATTTATAAGCACTTTCACCAGCAGCAAGCCGGGCGCGGGGCTGGGGAAGGCGGGATGCAGCTCCAGCCCTCCCCGCAGCAAACTCCTGTTTTTCAGCAAGGCAGTGCCTCTCAGCACAGCCCCGAGCCCCGCAGCGGCGGGTCCCGCTGCCGCGCCCCACGCCTCCTCGGGCCGAGCGCTCCGCGGGCACCGGCTAACGAACCCGCTCGCATGGCGCCTGCCAGCGCGGCCCTGACCCCGGCTGGGGCCCGCAAGCATCGCAGCAGCCGAGCAGCGGAGCTCTGAACGCCCCAGTCACAGATTGCTGTAGGGCACACACGGCCGTCCTGCCGCGGCGGCTCTGCCCACACCAAACGCACGGTGGTGTTTGGTGAGACACGGCATCGGGGCCACCCCAGCTCGCTGACATCCCCTGCCCACGGACAGGCCGCTGGCAACGCGTCCTGCAGCCTGCAATAATGCGTGAGGGAGAAATGCAACACCACTGGGAAAAATTTTACCTGGATAAACCACAGCCAATAAATTTTCTATAAACGCCAGCTAATGCTGTCCCTTTGAGAGCACTGGGAAGGGACCGCGCGGACTCCAGAGCCCTCTACGCAGACGTGCTGTCTGTACATAAACAGTAACACCTCATTCTCTCTTCTACCTCATTAACTGAAACGCATTAAAACAAGTGTGCACTGGGAGCAGAAAATGAGACTGTTAAACCAAGCTGATATAATCCTCATCAGCTGTGGGAAATGAGAACACATCCATTACGCTGAATCAAGCGCGCCAACTGTGATTTACCGATAACGTTAAGACCCCAACAAAGATGCTCTTCCCCCTTGACCGTATCTCTCCTGCCTCTCTCACACCAGGCAGTTCAACCCGCCGTCTTCAGGCCTGTCCTGTGTGTCGGACCCCGAGCACCGGGGCCGCTGCCCCTCTCCAGCAGCCACTCCTCAGGCCCCGCGCTGCAGGCAGCCTGGTACAAGTCTCCTGTCCCCAGAAGGCACCTGCGCGGTAAGAGGTGGGGAGCCCTCCAACTCTGCGAGTATGGAAGCGGAATAAAGGGCCAAGCCAGCAGAGCACACGCCCAGAAAATGGGACATTTCCATCCCAAACTGGGACATTCGCACCGTGTGGCACCAGTGTTTGACAATGGCGGGGTTACCCGGGGTGACGGACACGCTGCTGAGGGGTTCACACCTCGCTTACCGTTACCAGCCTGCAGAATGTGCAAAGGGGAGACAACGCCGTACAAAAGCAGCAGCGCTAACACCACAGTGTTGTTACAGGTGTCCCCTGATCCTCCAGTCTGGTGAGCAAGTGCAGCAGGAGACCAAATTGGGGGAGACTCAGCAGAAGTGACAAGAGCTGGCACGCTCTTGTGAGTGACCAGTGACCAGTGACCTTCAGCAGCAAGGGACCAGCTCCGCACATGGGGAAAGAATGGCTCCCTTCTCCGGGGGGCAACCAGGACACGTCCCCGCCCTTACGAGCAACAACTGGCTCAAGGTGTTGGAGAAATGCTCGTCTTTTCCTACCCCAGGGCGCCAGAGCGAGGGAGCCCTCCCAAAGGCGCAGGAGCTGCGGCTGCGGGACCCAGACAGACCACATCCACGTCAGCCAGCCAGCCAGCAGCTTCAGGCCCTCCACCAGCCCTGGGTCTGAACTGCTGACCCTACCAGAGCAGCTCAGGTTTCCAAATTCTCTTTTCCGCGCGCCAAGCGGCGCTTCTCATGCAGCGGGACGGGGTCTCCTCAGCCTCGCCTGCGCACCTACAGCAAGAATGTAAACAACCACTGCAATACTCGCATCTGCTATTTCGGTGCTGTTAAACCAAACGTAACTGTTAAACGGCTTTTCTCCCCGAGCGCAGCCCGGACTCGGCGCTCCGGGACCCCTTCCTCCACACGCACCCCGGGGAGCGAACGGGGCGCGCCGGGGCCTAAGCTGCCGTGCGCAGCAGCCCGTTGCGGGCGTTCTGAGCGGGCCCGCGCAGGCTGCCTAACCAGCATGATGTGTGCAACGGAATCACAACGAAACAGGCATTTAAAGTGACATCTGTTGGATTAATTAGCTGTGTAATTAGCCTCCCCTCTGTGGAGACAGGCTTTGTTACTGCTGCCTGAAACTTCCCCAGGTGATTTTCTCTGTAACCATCGTTCTCCGAGCCTGAGACAGAGGAGAGGGTGGGACAGGACAGCAGCGCCTGCTCCAAGAGGCAGGAACAAGGTCTGGAGGCCGTTAGGGAGCCGAAGGGAAACAACTGCCAGCAGGTCGAGGGCCCCGACCGCCACATAAAACTGGTGAAACCCCACAGGTCACCTGCATCGATCCTTGCGGATTCTGTAACCATGGGCAGCCCTGCGCAGCACCAGAAAGGAAGCGATACAGTTCAGGTTCCCACATTCTCCCACTGGATTAGAGCATCCCGCCTCTGGCTCCCGCACCAGCTCCCCGCTCTCTCCAGCTCGCGAGCCCCGCGGCTGACAAGGCGGGGGTCAAAGCCGGCCGGAACAGCCGCGCGATGAGGCAGCGACTGCGCTTCTACCGGAGCCGCCGCAGCCTGCTCCGCGGGGCAGAAGGATTCTGAGCTAATGCTTAGGACAAAGAGGAGACCGAGATCCTGGGATTAACTGCGCTCCGCTGATGAGTCAACGGCCACAGAAAGGCACCTCCTCAGAAAACCACCTCCCTGCTCTAAAGGCAGAACGAGGGAGGGGAGGAAGGGATCAGGGCATTCATTTCTGGTGTCGGAAAAAAAGCAATGTAACAATGGAGCTGCACGGCAACTCCAGCGTAAATCACAGCAGCACCTAAGCGCGCACTGTACCGCAAACTGAGCCCAGCAGCTTTTCCTCCTTGTGCCACAACGTTTGGACTGTTAATTCCTCACAGCTGTGGCAACAGGACGGGTTCACAATACGGTAGTGGGAAGGTAGTTTTGGAGAACGATGACACAGCTCTGCGAACATCAACCGACTCCAACACCTGTGCCGGTCTTCACCCTGCACAGGCACGCCGAGTCCCTGCCAGCGCCACATCAGCTGCAGCCTGCTCCTCCTAACGCACCACCGGCACGTCGGCTTGCAGCGTCGCGGCAGAGGGATCTGCGAACTCCCGGAAGGCAGCAAGGGGCAAACTGCTGTCACTCAGCTTTTACAGAAACGTTCACCTCCCTCCAAAACCCTGCCGCCCTGCCCAGGGCACCGCCAGCACGGCCCGCAGGCCCCGCGCTCCCCGTGCCAGCTCCAGCCGCTCGGGCGAGGTGCCCACGCGCTCGGCGCATGCGGCCATGCACTGCAGCAGCGGCACGGGCTGGCACGCGCGCGCCCTGCCCCGCAGCTCTGCAGTGTGGGTAGCGGTCTTTGGCAGGGAGGCGAAGTAACCTGGAGACAAATATCTCCCAACAGCTGCAGCGAGGTTTACCGGAGCTCGTCCAACCGTACCCAAAGGCACAACTTTCAGAAAACCTGTTGCACAAGTGTAGCTCATTGCCTAATTTAAATTGCAGAACTCGACTGCACACACTACGGTGCGAGGCCAGGATCTTCAGGACTGGCAAACAGGACCAGAAGAACATTACGGTATTAGGTTATGTATTACGCATACATTATTTATTGTAATTTAATGAGTTCCCTAAGAGATAGCAAACAGAGAACCTCCCATGCTGCTTCCACAGTAATTCTGGGGACTTTTACTGTGACGAAATTTCATTCAGAAATAGATGGGTTATCTCAGGAGAGACGACGACAAGGCGCCTTGCAGCCTGGTTGATGGGCACAGCCTAACAGCAACGAGCAGCTTGCGCCGCATGGCACGGCACCGGGAAAGCACAGCACGGCCTCCCTCCCAGCTGGGAGATCAGCCCTCTGCCCGAGATGGACGTTAATGAACGGCCATCCATTATTTAATGAGCTCGTCTCAAAGAGCCCGCAGCTGCACTGCGTTACCTGGCCAGGCCTGTACCCCACCCGGCTGAAAGCCTGGCCCTTCCCCGCCCCGGAGAAGGAGCTAAGTGCCTTTCCTAGGTCTCCGAGACACGGGACCAAAGAGGGACACCACCGCCCAGCCGGGAGCGCAGGAGCCACGCGAGCACAGGCCTTCCACAGCCCCCGGCGAGCAGAGGTGCACAGGCACCTCGGCTCCGCTCGCCGGCTTCAGCCTGGCACGAAACCGTCCCCCGCCTCCTCCAGCGCTCCCGTTCCCAGGCCTGCTCCAGCCCTACCCACTCGTTACAACTACGCGCATCAGGCACCCGCAGGAACGCCAGGACAAAGCCCGACAAAGGCCCACTGCCTGTCTCAGGCAAATCGCATTCCAGCTCCCGACTGCAGCTCCCCGTCACAGCGCTGGATCTGCGGGCAGAGGCACGAGCGGACACGCATGCGTCTGCGCCAGCCTGTGCCCACAGCGGCCGATCACCCAGGAAAGAAATGCAGGTCTCGTGGATCCAGACCGGCACCTCTGACCCACAGTCACCCTCCAGGCTCTCCGCAGCAGAGCGGCAGCCTCCTGCGTCAGCAGGGCCCGGACAGCCGGGACCACCGCAGCGGGGTCTGCCAGGGCTCCCTGCACAGCAACGGCCGCAACCACCCTGCCCTCACCCCGGCAAGCATCATCTGAAAGGGGAGAAATCCCTGCTTTGGAATCTCAATATTCATCCACGTGTTCCAAAGCTACCAGGATAAAAAAAAATGAACCATAAACACAGACAAAACCAGCATCACGCATGGAAAGGCGGTACCCCAGTCACAGGCTGCTGCCTCACCCCGGTGAGGGTGACGCCGCCGGGAGCGCGAGCACAGCGAGGTCCAGGTCCAGGACGGCTCTGCGAGGCCCCTCCTCACAGCCCAGCGCCCGGCTGAGCCACAGCCACCAAGGCCACGCACCCCCCTGCGCCCGGGCACCAGGGTCGCTGCGGAACGGAACCTGTGAAAATGTGTCTGTTTATGCAGATTAGGACAAAAGCTCCTCAAGGTATTTTCCGGTCATTTGGGATTTTTTTTTCTTGTTTTTTTTTTCCCTTGTTTGTTTTAACTCACAGATATTTTGCGCTTTGAATCCTGTCTGACAGCGAGCTTTTGGCCACGCAGTTTGGCCAACTCCTGCTGTGGCGATCGCTTGCTCCTCAGCCGCTGGCTCCCTCATTTGTTACTCAAGTTGCTTTTAGAGGGTGGTTTCCTCACTAAGCTGTTCGTGCACCAGGCTCCGTACTTACTGGAAAACTGCTGAAAGAAAAATCTAAGTGACTGAAGTCCATAAATAAAACATCCAGCACGCAGTGCTGTGTACTGTCAACAGGTTTGATTTCAACCCTTTCAAAAGCAGTGCAGAGAAAGCGTAAGCTTCCTGATCCTATACTGAGGTACTTTGTTACTAAAACAGGTAAAAACCTGCCTCCATGCCAGGGTGACGTGACGGAGCACTCTGCCCCTCAGAAGCGCGCAGCCCCAAGAGGGAGGCTTCTAAAGGGTTTCATGGACAGCGAGCGGTTTTTGTATTCACACACCTGGCAACCCAACAGGACAAAAGTAGAACCCGACCGCAGGGGCTGGCTCCTCCTGTAACCGGCAGTACTGTCAAAAGCAGTCGGGTTTGTGTAGAAGCAAACTGCTGCTTGATTTCTCCGAGCCTGAAGAAGGCTGTGGCACACGGAGAGAGGTGCTGCTGGGGCGGGGACCGAGCCTGGAGCCCAGCGCAATGGGCACAGGGTCCGGCTCCGAAACCCCTCTTGACTCGGGGTCACCGTGCGTGCAGACGAGGGTGCACTTCACACAGTTTCTCCGGCTACGAGCTCCGCAAGGCTCAACGGCCATTCCAGACCCAAGCACGCTCTAGTCCCCAGAACCGCCTCAGTTCATAAGCTTATCCCTCGCTGAGTTTATCCAAGACCAGAGGCTGGCAGATTTGAATTCAGGGTTTTGGGGACCAGTAGCTTAAAAAACCCCCAAGACTTTGTGGGGAGACTTAAATGGTTATTCACTTGTGAAGCTGCCGCTGGAATTTTAACTTAAGACCTTGTAGGAAACAGCTAGAAGTCCCTTACACACTCCAACTCCAACAGGCTTCTGGCACAACTGGTGTTCCTCATGAGTATAACTCAGAGCTCCAATGCCACATCTCTAGTTCAAAAGATAAACTTGCAAAAATAAGCCCAAAACTCAGAGAAGGCAAACACTGAGTAAATCAAAGGTTAATGCAGCTCTAAATCCCCTGGAACGAGCACGACAGGCTCTTTGTGGGCAACCTTACCCTAAGAACCTTCAAAGGCAGAGATCGAAGGAAGGTTTTGATAAAAATCAAAACCCAAACACGTTTCCTTTCGCCAACGTTCAACCACACAGGTATTTGCACGCTGAACCACACCAGCGACTCGCAGCCCCGGCAGCGCCCAGCGGAGCCCTCGCCGCCCTGCCCGGGCCGGGGGCCGCACGGCAGAGCCACCGCGCGACGGCTGGGGATGAGCCTCTGCCGTCCCCTGCGTGACAGGAGACGGACCTCTACATCTGCAGAAGGACGGACTGCGCAGAGTGCTCTCCAAACTTCTGGTGGGGTGATTAAAATGTATTGAGGGGAAAAAAAATGAAAAAACCTGTCCATTTTGGTCTCTCGTAGCTTGGAGCCCAAAGCCAAGCACTCCTTTGATTTGCTTCTCATTGATGCCATTAATTTTCTAGTATTTTTTCTCTTTAAAGCTTGAGAACCCAAGCTGTTTCTTTACAAGCCTTTACCTGACACAACATTAAGCTTTCCTACGCTGAATTCCTACAGGAAACACCTGCCTCAGCCAAGTGTCGGGAGGAGATGGCTCCCAGCTCCACCCACTGCGGAGCTGCTGCCTGCTCACACAGCCCAAAGGGAGCAGAAACCACACTTTATCACACCAGCAATTCCCACCCGCAGTGACACCCGTGCAAGGAAACGGGGCAGATCTAAACCAACCCTTTCCCAGGACATACCCGAAGCTTCTGGCTACCGGAGAATTCCCTGGGCTGGAGCCCACGTCTCAGTGACGGTCTAACAACCACCGCAGCTCGTTAGACCCCTGTCCTGCTCCTTTTCCAGCCCAGCTGCGTGCCCGCTCTCCACAGCATCCCGTGGCAGCGAGACTCACAGGTAAACGACACGCTGCACAAGAACGTGGGGTTTTCCACTTCAAACCCGCTGCTAATTCCATTTTTTGTGCCAGGAGGAAAAGCTGAGCAACCGCTGCCTATTCACCTCCCCTGCCCCGTTCTGGATTCGCACGCCAAGCTAGCTCCAAAGTCTGTCTGTTGTCCTCGCATAACTCATTCCAGCCAGCTACCATCCTCGCCACTTTCTCTGGGCTGCTTCTAGGTTTTTCAATCCTTCATAAAATGAACTGAACTGAACACAATATTCAAATGATCCGGCAAATCACGGATTGACACAGTTCGTGTTTCACCCTTGCCTTTCTGCTTGTCACCGATCACAGAGTCAACGTCTTCAAAGAGACTGGGAATGGCTCCACAGCTCACTCGCAGGAAGAACAATTTGAAACCCTCTTCTGGCCTTTGTTTTTTCCTTTTTTTTTTTTTTTTTTTTTTT
>WHYT01016261.1:255103-277801 GCA_009806455.1 Tetrax tetrax
GTCTTTTTTTTTTCATTTTTTTTTTTTTTTTTTTTTTTCTTTTCTTTTTTTTTTCCCCCTCCCCATGATGGGGGAGCGGGGAGAGAAGCCCAGACACCCGTGCCAGGGCTGCCTGCCCTCCGTTCCTCTAACACCGTGACACCAAATTTCATCTTAGTGTTGTAAAGCTCTTCTGCGACTGCCATCCAGCTTTACATCTAAGGGGTCTACATATTTCTACCTTGTAGCAGATTTTGAAGCTTTCTTTTTACTCCATTTTTGGATGGCAGGCAAACACAGAAAATCCATATACCTCTCCAGTCTTTTTCTCCATTATGGGAAGTTAGCTAGTTTTTATTTTACCTTTTGTTCCTCATCTGTCACCTTGCTATGAAATCAGAGACCTCTTCCCCCAGCAATGACCACGTCTCTGCTGAAGAGTTGCTCATGAAGAATTTTGGTAAAGTTTCTGGGAAACCCTCTGCCCCTACTGCCCGGAGGCCGGCTGGCTCCTCCAAGTACCTACCAGTGCCAGGAGACCCTTCTCTTCCAGAAATCAGTTTTTTCTCCCCTCTCTAATCCATACGCCTACTAAGACTCTCCTTAATACAGTTCTATCAATTTGCTAGCCTAATGCTCTGCGGTTCCTGGCACAGGCTGCTGCCAGCCTACCTGCCATTTCAGTCGCAGGCTGCTGCAGAACTCACTCCCGGTAACCCCAGCGAGTTCCTCCTCCACCGGTACCTCTGTCTGAGGCCACCTCTTGCATTCATCCTTCATAAGAAGGCATCCTTCAGGCCTCTGAAACGTGGGCGAGAATTCACTCCTCCTTCCCCCGCCCGTGCTGTGGTCCTTCGTCCTTCTTCCCTCTCCTGCCTCCCGTGAAATACTCCCTGTTTCCACACGCTGGACTTCGTGGGCTTCGGCAGTGTTTGCCCCGCTCCGCTCTCAGCCTTTTCTCATGGGCAGTACACATGTAACAGTAAGCACCCAAAGAGGTTTAGGTAAATCCTCTGTGACCCGCACACATCACACCTCTCAGCTTCTCTAAGCAGCTCACCCACTCTTGTGCAGTTTTAGCTCCAAAGCACCTACTGTTACGGTGAACGCTCTTTTTGTCCATTTCTATTATGGAAGGATTTTGAATGAGAATGCATTATCATTCAGCAACTACACCATATACACCAATATTCCACGCCTCATCTGGGATTAAAACCTTTTTGGAATCTCCCAACAAGTCTCCTCGAGCTGACAGGTGGAGCCCATAGAAGTTCAGTTGCCGTCACACGCTGCTGCGGCGCCTTACCCACCGCAGGGCAGCGGCTGCACCTCCTATGCGCAACCGCAACATCTCCCCCAGCACCCCGCAGCCACCACCCTGGCCCGGCAGCTGCAGATACAGCCTCGTAGACTCCTAACTGCGCGATGCAGATCGCTGCTGGGCATGCCATGGTATTTCACTGGAGTCCAGTAAGTCAACGCACACCATCACGCCTGCTCCTCTGTCACTCCTGCACGCTCTGTACTCTCACCCTGCACATCCTCAGGGTTACCTTCCCTTCCACGAGCTTGCTCCATTGCCTGTTTGACCCGTATCTTCATCCCAGACCAGCAGCCCCAGCACAGCTCTTCCACTCACACCGCACAGAACACACGCTATGGGTTTCCACTTCTCCCACGTGCTGCCGTTAACTGGAACTGCGAAGCCTGGCACCCAAGCCCCAGGGCAGCTCAGCACGTTCCTGCAGTTTCTCCGTCTCAGCGCCCCTGCTCTCAGCAGACGCACGCGCTCCGCTCCCGCTGCACCTGCCGGAGAGGCGGCACGAGACACGCGGCTCTGCAGCCAAACCGGGAGCTCCCACCACCTGCTGCTGGGCCTTGTGGCTGCTGTTTCCCTCCTCACACGTCATCTCTGTTTCCTTCCCAGTCAGCACAGATCCACAAGGTTTCATCACCACTCGTGTCCTGAGTGCTGACATCAAGGAGTCATCTTCCTGGAACAAAGAGCCTCTATGCAGGGCGCCGTGTAACCCCAACCCTCTCCTTCAGACTCCCCGCTCCCTAAAAAAGTTAACTCAGCACTTGGAGAGACTGAAAAGGACAACGCTGAATGAACTCATTGAGTGCACTCATTTGGCAGTCTGGACAGTAGTGTGTTTCTTCAGTGGTTCTTTGTTTAAACTTCTTTGAGTTGCATGTTTTGAACTAGAGATTTTCAGGAAGTTGTAGGAAACGTCCAAACTTGGCTCCTGCTCGAGCAGATTAATTCCTTCTGGAAATTCCACCTGCACAATAGACGCTGGGAACTCGTGCCCGACCTCTTCCAGATGTGGGGAACGCTGCTCTAGTTCTCTGCGGTCATGAGGAGACAACATTTAGCTTCTGTACAGTAAGCCTGCCCTTGTCAAGAGCTTGCGCATTCTCTGCCTCTGCTTACAACCGCCAGTGTAACTCAACTCACACCGCTGTCCTAGCTCGGAGACAAAGGGTCTTCAGACCCATCACCGACCTCAGGCCAGTACATCCACCTTAAAAACGTACACACAGACATTTACAGCCGTGCTCTTGCTTCCCAGGTAGTTTCTGAGAACATGACCACCACCGACCGCACCACGGAGACAAGCAATCATGGTGAGAGGCACAAGTACCACGTTCCCCCACCAGCACACAACAAACGACGGGATTCCCAGTTTAATCGCAGGATTTCGGGGGACAGCAGGGACTCAGGGAGCAGATCAGCATAAAGGAAAGATTACCAGATCCTTCCAGTCCCTTGTTGTAAGCACGGGCCCCACTGCGGCATCCCTGCCCCCTCACACCGCCGGGAGGAGGCCTGACGCGAGGTGTTGCTTTGTGCAGGACAAAGATGGCAGCAGCAGACCAGAGCTTCTCCTCCGGCCCGGGAAGCGCTGCAGGAGAAGACTGAAAGGTTCACCAGGCTACAGGCTAACAGTGTCTCCAGATGACATTTTTTGGCAGCACACAGCACTAACAAAAGTGGCTCTGGGGCAATGCAAGCAGCCAATAATGTGTGATTTAAGAGAAAAATGGCAAAAAGGCAGAATAAGGAGGATTGTGTGTGATAAGCCTAGTACGCGCTCTCACCCAGCAGCATCTGGAGAGGATTTTCTCCAGCAGGCAGGGAAGAACTCGATTACATCCAGTTAACTGTGCTCTAAACTGATTATGCATGTGCCAGGCTAATGGATTACATTAGCAAGAGGAAAAATAACATCCAATCAATCTCAATTTACTGCAGACCACACCAAGGCCTGAGAGAAGAGAAGCCATTCTGTGAACTCCCCCACTCCCGCTCCATCTTTTCGGCTATCAAGAGACACGGCGTTCCAACCACGCTGAGGACGGGAAGAACCGCCCCGGAGCTGGCTCGGTCCATGGAGAGGTTTCTCCACGAAGCCAAACAGCGACACTGGCCACGCGGGAGCGGGACGCTGTGAACCCCACCGCCCGCGGTCCCCTGCTACAGCGCTACACAGCCATACTGGAGCGCCAACATACGGACCGTACCAGCGTCTGTCACCCTGAAACGCGTCGCTCTCCACCAGCTGCCCCACTGCTTTCGCATCAGAAGCGACACAGGGCTGTAACGGCTGCGAGAAGTGCCCAGGCCTCTTACGAACCTGAAAACTGACAATTCCTCTTCTCCTGAGGAAAACGTTTCAGGAATCTTTACTACAAGCATCTACAGCTGTCCCCCAGTTTGATTTTGGTGGTTTTTTGTTTGTTCTTTTTTCTTTCCTTTTTTTCCCCCCAGATTAAGAGAACACCAGTGCCGCGACTGCTTCTTCCCCAGTAGAAACCACTGTAGAACTGCAGATGAAGGGTCTAGATAAAGAACTTTAAAATTTTTGCAATGTATATTTATAAGAGAAAAATATTATGTGTTAAAATCTACAACAGGGCTTTCCAACAACTCTTCTGTACCCCAAATTGAACTCCACAGACAGAGGAGACTCCACTCCTCAGCTGGCTTTTTAAAGTCTCACTGGGACTCTCCTGCCCCCAGTTTCCAAGCTGATTTTGCCCTCCCAGGTCTCCTGCGCATCTGAGAGCAGCGGCACACGTGCAGACCTGCTGATTTTCAGAGGCAGACTCTGCTGCGTTATGCTGGTCCCAGCTGACGACGGTGACAGCAGTGGTCACAGCAGCCTCGGCCTCAACAGCGAGCTCAGCAGGAACACTGCTCCTCTGAGCAGTGCACCACCAACCCCAGGCTGGTCCAACAACCATCACTCAAGGCAAACCTTCTACGGTGCTCCTGGTTGTCTCTTTCCTCTCTGAATTTGCTGGAACTGCTCATTCCTAGGGAAAATCCAGGTGTTTTGAAACCTAATGTGTCTGCACTGCGACGTGG
Organism: Tetrax tetrax; assembly: GCA_009806455.1. NCBI lineage: Eukaryota > Metazoa > Chordata > Aves > Otidiformes > Otididae > Tetrax > Tetrax tetrax. The sequence goes on from WHYT01016261.1 coordinate 259,458, forward strand.
GTGGGCTACGGTACAGTTCAACGTCAAGTCTTAAATTCCCATTACATAAAGAAAAATATTCAAAGCAATAATTAAGAAGTGCGAAAACAGTCTGTATGTTTATGTACTCACATATTAAAAAAATCACTGCACATTTTGGGGGAAAACGGGAAAAAAGGATGAGGGCAGAAAGAATGTAAGAAAACCTGAGAGAAATGGGAAGACAATGAGTGGGACAGCCCGTGCGAACGGGAGGTACGCGGCTGCTTAGATTTATGGCAATCCGTACCTGACTGTTCATACTAAAGCCATTATGGGATGATTAGAGAAAAAGGTGAAGCTTTAAGTCCAGTGAAAATCAATAGAAACGTCTGGAGCAATTCTGCTGCAGAGTGAAAGGACTATTTACTGCATCCGGAGCTCCTCTTGGGTTACAGCCCGGGGTCAGGCCAGCGAGGGGAGGGCGTCGCGAATGGGAGAAATGCATCAGGAAAGAGAAGGTGGTGATAAAGGAGACAAAATGAGAGGGGGGAAAACACTAAAGAAAACAAGATGGCAGTCACAGTCCAAACCCTGCTGCGGATGCAAACCTGCAGTGCCTCCAGACACTCTGTCCATACGCACGGAGAAGTACACGCACGCGTGCACAGGCTTCTCTTCCAGCCTTCGTCCTTCCCCAGCCCCAAGCAACGCTCTGCCTACAGACCCCAGCGTTACCGCGCACAGAGCGCAACAGCAGAGAGACGGCAGCCCTCTCCCTCTGTCCCTCCCAACACACCCAGCCTCGCCAGTGCCAGGACCAACACACCTCTCTGGGAACAGCAAAAGCCTTCAAGCGCTCACGAAGAACCTCGTACAGGTTAACACTCCGCTTTACAGAACAGAGCCCACAAAAGCGTGGCAGATACCACCCCGTGCGATGTTTTCAGCAGCGCGTGCTGAATTTTCACGCAAAGGCTCATTTAACACGTATGCGGTGCTGTAAGACGTACAATCCCCCACCGGCCCAAGGCTTTAACAACCACGGCCGCCACCAGAACGCGGGCTGAAGAGCCGTACCACGCAAGGGAGACTGGGTCCCGCTGGAGAGACCGAGCGGCTCGTCCCCAAAGGATCACAACCCACTGCGCTGCAAAATGGATTTTCCCTCGTTCCAGCACTTGGCAATGAAGGAAGGTGAAGCAAAGCCAACCCTTACCTTATAGAGCTTCAGGCTGGCCTCATGCCTCGAGTTCACGGTGTGAAGACGCAGCTTCTCCAGACTGTTGGTGTAGTAGTCACAAGCATTGCATTTCAGATGTACCGGGTTCCCAATGGCCACGCACTTCAGCCTCCACTCGTTGGCCTTGCCACCCTCCTTGATATGTGCCACCAGCTGGTATTTCTGCACGTGCTTGTCCGTCTTACAGTGGAGCTGGAAGTTCGCCTTCAGCTGTGTGTTGTAGCGGCACAACTTGCACTGGTACGAGTCCCCCATCACCGCCTTCCACTCGTCTTCGGGGAGGCTACGCTCCACGTTCATGTGGAGGCCCAGCATGTCCAAATTATCTGTAGTGAACTTGTTGCACACAGCACACTGGAAGAGCTTCAGCGATGGGTCGTTCGTTTGCGTGAAACTCTCACCCAAGTTCATTAGCTCCTCAGACACCAGCTGTCCACCACCTAACCGCATGTCCAGGGGGATCTCTCCACCCACTGCACGAAGGAAAAAGGGGAGAAAGAGGTCAGAAAAGCGGAATTCTTCACTTGCCAGAAGAAAAGCAGAGCAGAACGTATGCTGCACCCAGCGCAACCCTTGCACCCACCAAATGCACAGCCGAAGCCAAGCACAGCTGTCCCCTCACCTGTCCCACCGTGCTGCTGGTCAGCGCCATATCTGAAGGAAAAAAGCCATCGCAGCCAGCGCGTAAGGCTGGGAATGGGCCGCAGCAGCCCTTGCTACCCACTCTTGGAAAGAGGAGCACCCAACCCTCTGCCTACGCACGGCAGCGAGAAAAACCCTACTTCCTACAAGGTTTCAGAAGATGAATTCCTCAGCACTGCACTGAAAGGCTGTGGCCATTTCACAGACAGCATTTATCCTCTTCTCATGTCCCTACCTGGAGAAGCAAGAAACGCTACCTCATGCAGTACCTGAGCGCAGTCCCTGCCAAATAAAATACGGTCAACAGTGACAGGCCCCAGCGATGGGACTCTCGCAGCTAGGGCACCGCACTGCCACCAGATGCGGGGAATGGTGCGGAATGTGGCAAGTACAAAAACTACTGGAAAAGCGCCGCTCCTGCACTACCAGATCTCATCTCTTGTCCAAGAGTCTTCTAAAACCAGCATTGGCAGACACTTTGTAGGCCCAAGGAAAAGACAACACTAATAACGAGAGTGCAAGAGCACGTCAAGGAAAGGCAGCAGGACGCTTACCGTCTGAGTGTCACGTCTGCTCCTCAAACCAAGGGCTGAACTCCGTCCACTCCCAGCGAACGAACACAGCGAGCTCTCATTTCCATCAGAGCACGCTGAAGGCGCGGCTTCCTTTTCTAACATTGACCTCTTATGCCAAAGCACAGAGACCAACCACCAGCCACCTCTTAGCACCTTGGCTCCTCCTTGCTCTCCTTCTCCATTTTTAAGACATTTACGCTCCTCTTGCAGCTCTTTGGTATTTTACCTCGATCTTACGTCACCGCTCAGCTTAACGGTCTTACGAAAGGGACCGTCAGGCCAACAGTTACCCAAGCCAATCAAAAAGAGAGATTTTATTGGCTTAACACGTGGATTCCTACGTTCCAACCCGTTTGCTGAGAAGCAGCCGACACTGGGAAGACACTCCAGGTCCAGGCAGAACCAAACCAACCCTTCTGAAACACAACTGCAGGTGGTGCACACCACAGCTCCGGGCAGCCTGCGCGCGGCTCTTTTCCACTGAAACGCAACACCTCAACGTTCGTTACGGCCCAGGCAGGAGGAACCACAGCTGACAAGACAACACGAGTCTCTGTTCAAGGAACAGCACCTCACTTTCATCAAGCAGTTGTCGCGCTCAGAGCAGAACGGGTTGGAGAGGCAAAGTCCCATCTGCACGTGCTGCCAGGAACCTGTCTTTCCATCAAAGCAGTCCATGATCTTTTTTGGATCCGGTCTATCCCTCCCTGCCACAGCAGAATGATGCCCTCCGTGCAGCTACTCCTGCGTACCTGCTCACGGAACATCTGAAGGGCAGGGAACCCACCGCTTGCCCTCTGTGGCCTGTATCTCCTCATCACAGTGATTTTTCTGAGCATCCCTTTCAGGATACATCCTGAATCCTCTCTTTAAATCAGTCTCTCCTGAACACATCATGCCCTAAAAACCCAAAAGCAGACTCTTCTGAATTATTAATATTCTACTCAAATCCAGTTTTGGATTGAAGTGCAAAAATGGGAAAAATCTGCGTCACCTGTAGCAAAGTTGGCAGCATGTGAGCTAACGAGCCTAACGAGCTGAGCCCGTGCCAAGCGCTTGTTGACGCGGGAAGGGCCTCCCTCTGTAACCCTCAGCCTGGGACGTGCGACCACCAAGCGTGTGACTCACAGATCGCTCTCCAGGCAGGCTCATCGGCATCCACGGCCTTCTCGCGCGCTTCAGGAGGCCCCAGTTAGAACACTCCCAGCTTCTCTCACGCCCACCGCCCTGCCTTCGGGAAGGAGGCCTGCGAGCTCCCAAAGCGCGCCTGCCCGGAAAGCCACCGAGCACAGCGCAGCTCGGTGTAACGCGGTGCTCCGCCAGCTGTTCTACAAATGGCTGCCAACTGCATCTGTGGGCAACCCGGGGCTCTGGAAAACGCGCCAAAACCGACGGCAGCCTTGGCCTCCCAGAGATGCAAGCTGGGACACCACAGGGAAGAGAGAAAAAAAAAAAAAAAAAAAATTATCATGACTTATAGCAACCTGAGCTCCTCCATTTTCTTTTTCACTTTTTAGTATCTTGTGTTGCTGTTCCCTCAGTGTCCTTCTGGCCTAATAACGACCTGTACTATGAATAGCTGAAGGAAGGAGAACACGTCTGCGACCAACGAACCAGCAACGCAGCGCATCAGCAATAACAGCACCGACGGACAAGGTCAGGGAGGGCAGGGCGCAGCACGGAGACACCGGCTCAGCGGAACGCAGGTGAAGCGGCTCGTTTCTTTTCACGTACCTTCCCAAGGCACTGTGAAAAGTTCTCAGGAGCAGCAAAGGAACGGGAGACAGCAGCGACTTCAGGGAGCACAGGCGCAGCGGGGGCCCCTGCCCTGGGCCAGTCCTCGCCCCAGAGCTGGGCAATGTCAGCAGCACAGGGGAGGAACCCAACAGGACCTGACCCTCTGTCCCCTCTCCAAGTCTAAACTGGGGCTAAACTGTCTGGGGACAGGGTGTGACCCCCCAGCGCCAACACAAACACGATGAACGCCTGTTGTCAGGAAAAACGCATCTGGCGGTTCTTTTTTAAATGCTTTTGTCACCTGATGAGAGAAATAATCTCTCTAGCCACTCCCCTTCAGCTTAATAATTCTCATCTGGTCCAGCCCAGAATCCCGTATCTCACGCTGGCACCAGAGGAACCGTTTTGGCTCAGGTTCTTCAGCGGAGCAACACCACCCTTCCACCAAATTCATCACAACTCTCCAAGCCTGCTTACCTTTTCTTCCCAGGGCAACACAGCATGGAACAAACCAACTCACCACCTGCCTGGGCGAGTGCCCGCAGCCGATCAGACCCCCGCACAAAGCCACCTGCCAAGCCACGCACACCCCTTACCAGACCAAGGAAAAATCGCTGGGAAACGCTGCAGTAAGGACGCTTTCCACCACGAGCAGGAACACTCAATGCACGTCAGCAACAATCGGTATCTACTGGTTTATTAGCTCCCTACCAAAACTCTTAGAAAATGTACCAGAAAAGTAAACCATATTTTCCCAGGATGAGAAAAACTGGTCTGGGGGAACGTGGGAGAGAGGTCTCTGGTGTGCAGTCTCCATCCTTGACCACCACACAAAGGCAACTGCGGCTGCGCTACCCGGGGCCGCAGAGACAAGGGGTCTGCCGCGCAGCGCCCAGGCTGCGTACAAGGGCTCTGTGGGAACGCAAACGGAGTCCCTCCCTCACACACGGGCACACCGGAAACCCCTTCAGCCTCACCTAGAGACGGAGCCATCGTCGCCATGGGATTGGTGGGATCGAGCTGGAATCCACCCATCATGAACTGCGCATCCGAGGAACTGCTGTCCATCTTCAGGTTGGGAAGGTTCATGTTCTGCGCCAGGTAGTACTGGTAGAGCTCGGCCTCGGCGGGGGACGGCAGGCTGCCGAGGCCCAGGTGCCGGTTGTGCTGGATCTGGGACATGTTCTGCTGAAGCAGCATCATATTGTGCATGTGCTTCTCACTGGTCATGTGAATACGAAGGTTTCTAGCTACATTGGTCTCATAATCGCACACCTCGCACCGCCACGTGGGTTTGGTTTTTGGTTTGGTGGGGGAGGGGGCCCCACAGGCGCTACCGATGTTGGCTGCCGCGGCCGCTGCGGCTGCCGCAGCTGCCGCCGCCGCCCCCGCGCTGTGGCTGAAGACTTGCTCTCCCCCTCCATTCTGCAGGTTTTGCATGTTGTTGAGATGCTTGTCGGACTGCATATGAATACTGAGGTTGCCTTTGGTAGTAGTGGAGTAGTTACAGACCTCGCAGCGGAAGGGCTTGTAACCACAGGTGTAGCTCTCGCCCCGCGCCAGCCGCGGGTGTGGCTGCCCGCTTTTGCAGTAGACGCAGGAGCCGCCCGGCTCGGGATGCTTCTCCTTCATGTGCGCCTCAAGCGTCTGCTGGTACTTGTAGTGCCAATTGCACTTGGGACACTTGAGCGTCTTACACGAGTTGCGAGAATGCATCATAGTCATGTGGCCACCCAGCGACCGCGAGGAGCCCAGGACCGTGTCGCACTTTGGGCACTCCACGCCGCTCCCCGAGGGGCACTCCCCACCCCCCAGTTCACAGAGGGGGCCAGCATGCTGGTGATGGGAGATGAAGCTCCCGTCCTCGCCCTCCACGCTCTCATTTGGTTCTGGTGCTGTGGCATTGTCTTTATTGGCACTTTCATCGATAAAGTCCAGCCTCCTGCTGCCCTCCGCCACGCTGGCTCCGCCGCCCTCATTGTTAAAGCTTAAGTGATTCCTCCTGTTTGCACCATCAAAGACAAAGGAAGAAGCAGAATTAGAACTAGTAGAAGCCGTGCCCCGCGACAGGGTCTGGAGCACGTTAGGCATTAAGGGAGAGTTAGAAATGCTTTGGTTTGAGAGAGCAAGGTCCTTTTTGCTGCTGCCGCCGCCTGCCACAGCCCCAGCGTCCTCCTGGGGCCGGTCCTCCAGTTCGTCCTCCAACTCGCTCGGAAACAGTCCTTTGCAACCCTCATCATCCTCGTCTTCTTCCTCTTCCTCCTCCTCCTCTTCCTCCTCCTCCTCCACGTCCTCCTCCTCCTCCTCCTCCACCTCCTCGACCGGCTCTGCCTTTTCCGAGAGGCTGTCCTGGTCGCCCCCCTCTTGCTTCTCCCCCTCTGCCACCCCAGGGTCCTTCCCCTCTGAGGATTTGGTGGGACTGGAAGCCAGCGGGCCCAGGGGGACTGAGGTAATGGGAGTCTTCAGAGCCGAGCTGGTCAGCCCACCCAGGTTGAGGAGCGCGCCAGGGGCCAGGACGCCCGCTGGCGGCGGCTCCGCTCCGCCGGCCCCCCCAGCCTGCTCGCCTTCCATGCGAATGCCACTGAATTTACCATAAAAACTGTGTCCAGGGCCTATGAGGTTAGCTGCGGAAACGAGAGGGTGCTGAAAGGTTTTGTTTTTTGGTTCCAGAAAGCTGACAAGGGGTTCCTTGTCTTTGCCTATCCCTTGGATGATAGCGGAGATGTTCTTATTGCTAAGAATTTTCCGCTCCTCCTCACTCAGAGTCATTCGGTGGTCGTGCACCGCGTGGGTCACGAACGAGCGGACATACCCAAAGGAGAGCTTGCACAAGAAACACATCAGGATGGGCTTCCTCTTCCCGTAGAGCACAAAGCCATCGAATTTGGACAGGTCCACATTGTTGGGAACATCTTTGGATACGCAGGAGCTTTTGGCAGAACCGTCGCTGTTCAGGTAATCCTTGTTGCTTTTGTGTCGCACATCGAAGACGCGGAAGCTGTGCAGGACGGGGCTGATGCCCGCCAGGGCTGAGGTATTCGGGAAGGCCTGGTCTGAGCCGTCAAACCACTTCCCGAAGGATGAGGCTATGTGGAAGGTGTTGATGATCTGTGGGTAGACGGGAGCGGCGGCGGAGGGCTCTCCCTGCTTGGGCAGAGAGTTCGGGAGCAGCGAGGAGAGAGCCCCGCTGCCACAGGCGCTCCCACTCTGCACCAGCTGGCTGAGGCTCTCCACGATGTAGGCCGAGCCGTCCGGCTGGTAGACAATCTCGCCGGCCAGGTTCTCCACGTCGCTCTCCTCCTCCCCGTCCTCGCTGCTCTCGCTCCCGCTCTCCCCGCGGAGCGGCGGGGCCGGGCGGGCGCCGGTGCAGCGGTGCTCCATGTAGCTCTGCAGGCCGGCGAAGGAGGCGGCGCACTGGCCGCAGCTCACCTCCTTGCCGGCGGGCTCGGCGCCAGGGCCAGCCGTGGCGCTGCTCTCGGGGACGCGCTCAGGGAAAGGGACCCTCAGGCTGTCCAGGGGGCCGCGGCTCTCCGCCGCGGGCTGCTCCATGCTGCCGGCCGTGTCGGGGAGGTGGGTGCTGTTGAGATCAGTCCATTGCTGGTGCTGAGGGATGCCGCACCCATTGTCCTTCCCGGGGATGACGGGCGAGTCACAGCCTTCCATGGCAGGGCCGGCACGGAGCACTCATTGCACCTGGTACGGCTTGGACCTGCAGGCGGGGAGAGAAGGAGAAAGGCAGGTGAGCCAGGGAGGAGAGACCGCTCCCGAAAAGACCCCTCGCCACAAAGGCCTCCGACCCCGCTCCTCAGGACGGAACGGGAGGCTGCGTGAGCTGGTGCCCCGAGATGGGCTCCGGGAACAGACGGGCTGGCCCTGGGTAACGCACCCCTGGAAACCAGCAATGGAAACAGGATGGAAACCGGAACCCAAGAGCCAAACCAACGGAGACCAGAAGGCGGTGAAAACCTCCCCCAACACCGGCCCTAAGGGGGCAGGAAGATCACGGTACCTGCATCGCCACCCTCAAAGCCTCAGCTCTTCAGAACACAAACAAAAAACGAAGCAAAAGCCTAACAGAAAAGCTTTTGACAGAAACAGAGCGAGGACGCTGCAACAGACAGTGCTGGAACTGTGGAGCTTTGCACAAACTGCACTCTGTGGCTCCCGCAGCCAGATGCCGTTTTGGCGGGTGCGTCCGTCCTGCTAGCGGCGCGGGGAGCACAGAACCAGAGCCGAAACACGCACCTCTGTGTAGGGCAGCACACAGACCCAGAGCAACCCACAGAGGCTTCAGAGTAACAGCGCTTGGTATGCACAGGAGATTTAACTGCCGTGCTCTGGACAGAGTCTAAGCAGAGAGACGTCAGGAGAGAAACCAAACAGGAAATTCCAGATCCGACAAGGGTCCATCCTGGGGATCGGAACGCAGTCAGCCCCCACGCTCCAGGAAGCTCCCAGAGATCCCACAGGGCACAGCCTCTGCACACCATGGCTTCCTATCAGCCCCGAGGCCAACGGCTGGTCCCAGAGGAGAAGGACGCCCTTCCCACCACCTCTACGCCACCAAACACCAGGAGACTTGGAGAACCCGCTGTCCGCCAGGCAGCCGGCGAGCACGGGGAGCTGGGCACGGCCGACACCCACGGCTGCCCGTCACCCCTACCCCTGTCTGCATCCCGCCAGCGTCTCCGGCTTCCATCCCGTTGGTCCGTCTGGCAGGATGTGCCTTTCCAGAGGTGACAGACCCATGGGATCAGACAGTGCTGGGAGCAGGAGCCGGAGCACTGTCACGCAAACCACAATCAGCAGATTGCCAGTTCAGCTGCACCGCCACCGCGGACCCTGTCTGCAGAGCACCGTTCTCTAGGCCGCTTCCTACGGAGGGCTCCCGTGCGGCCCCGCGGGAGGAAACACCAGCAGGAATTAAAGCACTGCTGCCTCGTCTGTAAAAGTGATTTTTACCCTGTGGGCCACAGATTTCCTCAGGCGTACAGATACAAACACCCACCGCAGCCAGTCGAGGAAAACTGCACGGGCAAAGGCCGACTCCACCAGCTTCTACAATCTGTGAACCAAGACACAAGAGAAGACTCGTGCTCTAGATCCACTGTCATCGACGGCATACAGGATTTTTTCCACAGCTTTTTATCTTCTACCAGCTAAACACGGGTGCTGCTTTGCCCGTCAGACTGTCCCAAGACTGAACACGCGCTCGGGGAGAGCTTTTGCTGATACTCAGCGTAAGGGTCTGGGGGCAGGGCAGGTTTTCGTTTACCCTTCCCACACCACGACATACCCTCTCCCTCTCACCGCCACTGTTCACGTTGACAATCGCAATACAAATTAAACCACAACAAGTTCAGATTGGGTGAAAAAAATGAGTAAAATAAACTGCATAAGCCCCGTACTTCTGCCAAGAGGAGTTTTGAGAACGTCTATGCGGACTTCAAAACACCACGTGGAACAGCAGCACCCGCAAACGCTCTCAGACAAGGAGCGCTCAGGCCGCCAGCACGGCTCCCGGCAAACAGGCCTGGATGAGCCACGGCACGCGTCCGAGCGTCTCCGTTACCAGGACTCGTGACTGGCAGGAGGATGCCTGACTGACAGCTGGGCCAAGGGGGTCCCAGGGCTGACGGGGCGGGAGGGTTAACAGCCTGATTGCAAAATCAATGTCATAAATGCTCGGTAAGTTACAGGAACATGCGGGAAGAGGAGGCCGCGATTGATAAAGGACTGCGGCTTTGATGCTGCACTGGGGACTTGTTTATTGACAAGAAAGCCAATCTCTTCTCCCGGCCAGGCCAGGCAGACCTGCGAGTGCTCACCAATTAATTGGTGGGCTTTCTGCCGCGGGTCGCTTTAACATCGCTCCCCCACTCGCTCCAAGTTAACCAGCTCAGGAGGTGCTACGCCGAAGGAACCTTCCCTTCCCCTCCCTCGACGTGGAGGAGCCCTCCCAGGGCAGGTGGGAGAACCCACAGCTGAAAGCCGGCCTGCCAGAGCGCCCGGACCCAGGCCAAGCCCCTACGCCAACCCCAGCTTTTCTTGACCGTTCAGCTCATCAGCAGAGCTGTTCCTGAAGAACGACGCTGAGGGAGGAAGGGGCACAGAAATATTTGCTTCTATTTGCACAAGAACTGCAGATACCATCCCTTTAAACTGAAAAGAGCAATTTCTTCGTTAGAGCAAACCAGCCTTGAAGCAGGAGCACGATGTAGTTACGAGTGGGCTATTATGGGCCCTGCATCTTCCTCCGACCCAGGCCACCCCAGGCCAGCCGCACAGGACGAGGAGAGCCTGTGAGGACGGACGCGCGCGCCCCACACCTCCCGCCCCCTCACTCTGTTTATCAGCCAGTCAATAAGAAAAGGTAGCTCTTACTTAAGGAGGCAGAAGTCAACTCGTCAGGTCGATCAGCGCTCTGTCTGCAAACACGGTTTCCCGTAAAATCAATGAACTCCAGTTACAGAGAGAACAGCCTAAGCACCGGAGGCTCCCCATGCTCCCGCCGCCGGGAAAGGGCTCTCCCCAGTCCTTCTCCAGCCTTGCATCCCACCGCTGCTCCCGCGGCCCTGCTCCCCGCGCCTCCGGCGCATGGCCCACCCAGCCCCTGCTCCTTGCAGCATCGCTGCATCATGCACCCCCTCCATGCAGATTTGGGACCTGGCTGGATGAGCGAGGACGCCACGGGGCAGGGAGAGCGTCGTCAGGGCAGGAGTGGCAGCCACGGCCATCCAGAGCTGAGCCACATCCGGATGGCACAGCACAAACGACAGCACTGCACCGCGCACCCCATGCTTCCATCGAGTTTCTACCAACCCCGGCCGGGGGTTTGCAGCCACGCGGTGTCCCGAACACGAGCGGAGTCCATCCCTGCGTCTCCCTGTCGCCTCCTCCCAGCCGCCGGCCCCATCCTTGCAGAGACAGACACGCCATCTCGCAGCCAGGCCTCCCCTGCCGAGCAGCGGCCGGTGCCGAACCAAGGGCCTCCGCCGCGCTGGCAGGCTGGGGGCTCAGGGGGCAGCCCCGGCCCACGACGCGCCCTCCCCCGGGACGCGTGGCAGCAGCGCGGGCGGCAGGGACGGCGGCGGGAGGGAGGAGGGGGTTCCTGCTGTTGCCCAGGCTTCCCGAGAATTAAATATGAACAGCCGTGCTGTGTAATTTTAAATTGTTAATTAGCACAGGGTTAATTAGGCGGCCCTTTCACAAGAGGCTGTTTGGCAGTAAACCAAGACTGGAAGCAATGAGGAAGGAGGAAAACAAAAGGAGAAAGAGACAGTGAGAAACTGTTCCCCCAGCTAATGACCCGCATGGCACCACGAGAAGAGGGCGCAGAGGACAGGGGGGCGATACGAGCAGATGCGTTACATCCACGGCCGTTGCCCCGGCAGACCCCCAGGCAGGGACCCCTGCCCTGCCGGTTCCCCCGCCGCACGGCGCAGGGGAGCGCTCAGCCCCGACACGAGCGGGGCCTGCTCCTTCAGAGCGTCCTGGCCAGCAGCAGAGGCGCAAACTCCAGCGGCTCTCCGGCTTTCTGCCGCGGCTCCGCAGAAGCCTTGCAGTCAGCAACCGAACTCGAGTGGTTCCTGTTGGAGAAAACCGCACAGCAGCCTCTAAACCCTGTAAACACACCCCTGCTGTTGTGCCAGGCCTCTGAACCCTGTAAACACACACCTACTGTTGTGCCAACGCACGCTCTACAAACCAGTACCGCGAACACAGGCCGAGACTGCCCTGGTCAGCTCCAGCACGGCTGCCGGTGCCTTTGGTGGGGAAGCGGAGAGGGACAGAGGCAGGGGGACAAAGGCAGCGTAGGGACCGCAGGCGCTCGGATGCTCTGTGCACACCCCGCCTCACACGCTCAGCTTGGCCTTCTGAAACGTCCTCAGAAGGGCTGAGCGTGGCAGGACACTAACGTCCAGATCAGCCAAAAAGCTCCTGTCTCAGGAGCGGCGCTTGGTGACACTTACTCCAGCCTAAGAGCTAGGGATGGTTGTGCCAAAGGTGACCAAGCAGCACGGTGCGTTCCATGATCCCACAGTGCACTCCATGATCCCCAGGACCAGGTCTGTACAAAGCTCCCGAGAGCAGGAAGTCCGGGAGTGGGGACGCACGGCAATTCCCATGTCCGTCTGGAGCCATGACACAACGATCTCGGAGCATCAAAGCTTTCCATGTCGCTTCCTCACACCTGCCGCGCTACAAAGTGCTCTCGGAACAGGAAATTGCATATGGAAAGATATGATAAAAATAATCACCTAGGATGGAGAATTCAAAAATTAAGAAAGAACAGAATGTATGTTGCCAAAGCAACTTTAATTTTGCTCCTTTATGCATATGCATTATGATACTGTCTTTAATTACATGCTCACACGCTGCCTCGCTTAGCGAGCGGGACAGTCACACACGAGGGTAAAATACGGCCGCACGAGCATGTTGTCGCTTCACGAGATTTATACAGCACCTGCTATCACACAAATATGGGGAAAGTCACCTCCTAGAAAAGAAAGATCTTTTTAAATTTCATAAGCAACAAGGGCTGGATAGTCAAGCTTGGCAGCGACACAGAGATAGTTTCAGTTCCCAGTTTCATAAAGTGCTTTTATCTTCAACTTAAACAGAAGACACAGATCCTCGCTCTCTCCCATTCATTAAGGTGCCAGAAAGGCTGGCAGATGTTCTTACTACTAAGGGAAGTGCTGAGGATTCTGCAACAGGACTTGAAATATTAGGATGAAACGGTAACTTGGGAGCCAAAACTCAAGCATAATAGCGAATGCATGGCTTGAAGAATGATTTCTAGTTGGGGGTTTCCATCCACATTTTACAGCATCAGTGCCTTGGGATTCCTCTCATGTAATTCCTAAGAAAAAAACATCGTGAAAATACTGAGATTTATTTGCCAAGTTCAACATTTTAAAGAAGAAATTATAAACTCATTTTCCTGTCTCACATAGCAAGTCACATCTTGCACCTTCCCAAGACCAAGCTGTGTTTTGGCACACGCCTGATAACAGTGGAGTTGCCTCATCAACAAACGTGGTTTGCCGAGTAGTCGTAACGAGGTAGCAGTCTTGCCAAGTCCTGAACAAGCTCTACATCTAGCCTTCTTCCTCTTCTGCGGTTAGGCCATACCAACCAAAAGCCCAAGCTCAGTTTTGACTTCTCCTAGAGCTTCTCTGCAGACACTGCTCACTGCCAGACCGTCGCTTCCAGCTGGACACACAGTCCTGTCCGACGCTGCTGCACCAGGAGTGGAATTAGCGAGCCAGGCCTGCCCGCTGGTGGAAGGAGGTTCCATCCAACGCTGACCCAGGGGCTGCAACGCTGTTGACAAGAGACCTGGGGCTGCAAGGCCTTGTGAAACCGTTTGCTATCCTGGCAAAGCCAAGAATTCACATGCCTCTGTGGAACTCCTTGTGAACACCACGTGTTTTCCCTTCTGATGGATTCTGGCCAACGGTCTTGAAGGGCACGAGGTCCCAGAAGAGGATGAGGTAGCCACAGCGGTCTACAGAAAGGAAAGATTCACCAGGCACCTCAAAAGGACAGGACGGTCTTCTCCCAGCAGGAAGACAACCACATGGCGGGCTTGCCTTTGGCAGCCGCCAGCGCTCCAGGACTGGCAGGCTGACAACACAAACACGCGCTGCACCGCGCAGGCTCATTAACGGCACAGGGAATGCAAGCGCTCCCCTTCGCGCACAGGCTCACACGCACCGGCACAGCCGGCTCCTCAGATCTCCGCGGCATCATTAGCATAAACAGCTTTTCAAGCAGCAGGGAGCAAAGGAAATGCCGCACAAAACAGGGCTGAAAGCCGTAGGGCTCGAGCACTTGGCATGAAACTGGAGAAAGGGTCTCCTTGAAAGGGTGAACCTTCCACATCAGCCACGTTTTTCCCTCCGTCCTTCACACCAGCTAAAACCGAGCCAAGGAGCGCAACACAAGGTTCAGGCAGCTTTTCAGAAAACATTTTGTTATGAACTATTATTTCAAGTTTGCTGATCCCTTTGAGCCAGCTACTGTACTACACGTGAAAATATTTACATAACCACCAGCTCGCTGCCATTGAGGACAAAGCGATCCAGAGGCGCGGCGAGGGTTTACGCGAGCAGCTGGGGAAAAGGGCATTGATTCCTCCAGAGAGGCTCTCTGCCCTGGAAGCGTTTTGTGCAGAGGTGAACTGGCTTAAGCTGCGTTTCTCGCTACCAAACAGATCAGAGCACTTGTTTAGCTCACCAGTGACACGGCAGTTCCACGCTCCCAGGACACGGAGCTTGTTTCCAGGTCCCACACGAACCCCTCCCCTTGGGCAGGACACAGCAGAAGTTTCCGATCTCGTTTCCACGTCGGTTTGTTTCAAAACATCACACATTCCACGGTCTGCATTGCGCAACTCACCCCTTCGCTCTGAAAACCCCACATTTCTCGTCAGCTGCTGGTTCCAGCCCATGCTGCTGCATAAATAACTGCATTTGCATCTGGTTTGCATTTCCAGTGCACGGCTGTTGACCTAACTCCGAAACCAACCCAAGGGCTGTCGAGGACAAATCGCCTCGCTCCGTCACGCGGACTCCGCGGTCCCCCCAGCCCCTCCCCACCTCAGGGCCTTACTGGTCCCCGCTTCTGCCACAGTCTGAAACCTGCCCTGTCCCCTCCTTCCTTCTCACCCTGCGGCCTGCCCAGCGGCTCGTCGCAGTCAGAGCCGGCACAGCTCCGCCTGGGGCACCCGGTCCCTTCCGCACGGGACAGTCACGCCCCTGGGCCCCGCACCAGGCAGCGCCTACCCCCACCTAACCACAGCGGTGTCTGCGAGGGGAGCAGCCTGAACCGCCCCCGCGGCCACACGCCATAAAGACACGTCCAAAGGCAGCCAGGACGGGACTCACATGGCCAGGGCGCCGGGCCTGAACCCAAGGTGCAGTGCTTACAGCAAGGCTACAGGATGCGAACCACAGCGGTGACCCCGACAGCGCGGGATTCCAGCTGGCTCCGGCACCTCTGCTGACGGGTCACCCACCTCCCACCTTCCGCTCACTCCACGCGCTGCATGGCCGCGCCCAGGCAGAAAAGCCCGAGGCATCCGCGCGGCCCGTTGGAGCCGCTGGCGCCGAGCCGCAGCCTCCCGCCCGGAGCGCGCGGCCGGCCTCAGAGGGCCCAGCCCCGGCGGCCAGCGCTCCGCTGCCGGCTGCGCGCCCCGAGCGACGCTCTCCCCTGCAGGCTCGCACGCCTTGGGAAGAAGTCCTGCCAGTGCTTCTCCTTTCCACGGATTTACCCAAACAACATGTGCGTTCCAGACCAGTGTCAAGGGCCAGGCCGAGGGTAAGAGTTAGATTCGCGAGGCACGCAGATCTCCGCTGCCAGGGCTCAGATCCAGTCCTTGTTAGGAAACAGATGCGCTGCCTGGACCCGGGCTCCGCGCTCCTTCCCACCCTTCGGGAAAGCCGACGCTCTGGACGAGGAGAGCGGGCTCAGCCGCATTAGCTCACGCAGCAACCATGCTGCTGGCTACCCAGACAGACACCGCGGCCGTGCGATACGTCAGGTCTGAGTTACACACGGCTGCTGCAGAGCCCCACTGCAAAGGTCACCGGCGTGCTGGCCCAGATCGGCTGTCGGCGTTTTGGTACGGAGTAAACCTTACTGGTCACAATGGTATCACTGGAAGTCAACCTAAAAAACCCAGAACCCTGAAACAGGTAAGGAAACCTGCCGGTACGGCTGGGAACCCTTCCTGTTTGGAGAGCCTTTTAGGCAAATTTTAGCAGATCCAAGAGGTCCCATGCTCCTGTAAACAGAGCATCTGCACGCTCATCTGCTACCAGAACAGTGTGCTGCCCTAGACTTCAGGTACAGCCTAAGGATTTTCTTTATCTGGTCAAAACAAACCCCCTGATTGCAGCAACCGGCAGGAGTCAATAACTACACGCCACTCAACGGCTCAAAGTCTCAAGTTCACACTCTCCTCATCTAGCAGCCACTGTCAGCTGCTGCATCCCTGGTACCCTCCAGAACACACACCTCTTGCGAAAGGTTACCCATCCCACCAGCAGAGCTGACGGAGTCAGAGGAACGCGGGTCCCAAAGCACGGGCCTGGTGGCTCCGGACAGGCCCCTGGCCCTGGGGACAGCTGTGCTGCGGCACACCTGGGAGGGACGCAGACACCGCCGGGGCCGGGAAGGAAGCTGCTACACACTTCTCCAGACCTCCAGGACTGAAAGCGTTACTCTGCTGCTCGGCCTCTTGCTAATTGTGGGTTTTATTTTTATTTCCTATTACCCTCTTGCACGCCTGATGAGATTATCTTACCGGAACTGACACAGCTGGAGGCTGTAGCCATACACGGAGCCTCTCAGGAGGCAACGCAATTTTATTTTCATTGATCAGAAATCAGCAGGGCAGTAAATGATGGGAAATTCCATTAGGAGAAATACTGGGCCACGAGACCCAACCACCTACGTACACCCAAACCCCAGGAAGTCCCGTCTCTCCTTGAAGTCCCACCTGGATGCTGACACGGGAGCCATCTTTCTGCCTCCCCAAATGGAGCGAGCCACTAACCCGCCGTTCTTAATTGCCGACTGCGCTGCCGAAGTGGAGGCAACGCTGTCAGAACACCCCCAAGGGCTCACCTGGCTGAAACAAAGTCCTTGGGCAGGCAGCACGGCATGGGCCTGGCCCAGCCACCGGAGTTTCACAGCCTCTGCTCTCCCCTGCCAGGGCACGGCCACCTCTCCGTAGTCCCAGCGGACCCAGGAGAAGCCGAGGGGGTGCCCAGTGCCCGCTCCCAGAGCTCCGCTCAGAGCCCAGGTTCCCGGGAAGCAGGACAACTCCGCTGCAGAGGGAGCAGCCTTCCTCCCCCCAGGACAGGGGTCTCGGGGCGCACACCGCTCAGGGGAAACCCCTTCTGACAGCCCTGCACCGCACCGTTACACACCTGAACTCATCTGAGCCCAAACCGAGCTGTTCTGAAACATCACGCACACAGAACACGCGCGCAATTCCACGTTCCTGGATTAAAAGCCTGCCGTCAAGCCTCCCCGATTACAAGCTGGTTTTGACCCATCCTCTCCCCTGGCAGCAGCCCGCCCGGCCGCGTCGGCAGCGCACGGGTTAACAGAAGCTGACCGCAGCACAGTTGTTAAGGTGATCAATACCAGCGAGATACTAAAGCTGCATAAGCCACATTATTGATTGCCAAGCAGATGATAAAACTGTTTATTATGATAATTGCAGGGTGCCTGCAAGATGCTTCTAGTGCTGTCTGGAGCTTTTTACAAAAATAACAACTGCCAGGGCATAATCTTCTGTCTGAAGCCCCTCTGCACCCCGCCACAGCCGGGACCTCAAGCCACCCTCGCCTCCGAGCTGCTGCGTGGAGAAGGCCGCAGACAGTCCAGGACTATTTACGATGCACCCACCCTGAATCGCGGTCTCGCTGTCGGGGTGCCCACCTGTTGCTGGAGCACCCCTCCCAGACACACCCGACACCAGGACTCCACTTCTGGGCCCCCTTTCTGACCAGCTGAAATCACCACCCAGCTCCCCGCTGCAGAACACTTGCAACAGCTTAGCAAGCCGAAGAGGCACACGTAACGAACACGAGGCGGTGAATCCTCTGGTCACCTACGGAAAGCTCCACAGAACATACCAACTTTCCAGCAGCGGGCAAGGCTGTTCCTGCAGCACAGAAGTGCAGCGACGGTGCTGAAGATGCCCACTGAACAGCCGGCCCACCCGTCAGACAGCCACTCTCTCCACCGCGGCCTGGAAAGGTCACCCCTTACAGTCAGCGAGACCAGGCAACGGCAGAGACGGATCAATCCCTTACACACCCAACAAAAACCCCGAACGCAGCAGCCAAAGCAGGGTCGATGCAATTTCAAGTGGTTTTCTCTGACTTCTGTGTTGTTAATACCTCTGTGCTCAGAAGCCACCGCAGAAAGCCTCTTAAGCCAGAGACTAACCTTCGCGGAGTAACTCCCAGCTCCCCGCGTAAACCGCTTTAGTACGGGCGCGGTAATTAGTGCCGTAACGGGAGCGGCAGCTGCGAACCATGGGGACCCAGGTAACAAAGGCTCCCCAGAAAAGATTGCTGGGGACTGTGACCTACATGGATAAGGCTCTGCTCGTATCCAAAAGAAAAAAAAAAAAAAAAAAAAAAAAAAAGAGGGGGGGGGAC
>WHYT01016261.1:290110-328372 GCA_009806455.1 Tetrax tetrax
CGTAACAAAAAAAAAAAAAAAAAAAAAAAAAAAGAGGGGGGGGGACTCAAAACCACTTCAGTTAAATAACAGCACCTAAACTACAGCTGAGAAAAAGGAGAGAACATCTCCAAAAGACAGGATTTTTTTTTTCCCTGGGTTTTTTTTTCCCCCACTGCAAGACCCATCGCTCCCAGGACGACAGCAGCAGTGACAGACTCAAGCTACAGAAGCCACTGGGACACGCAGGACTGTGATGGACTCAAGTGACTCTGCTGCTGCTCAAAGCGACGCTTGCCCCTTGATGCTTCCAGCAGTAGTTACCGTTCACGCTGGACGAGCGTCCGCAGGCTCCACGATGCTGCAGCGCCCCGCGGCCAGCAGCCGCCTGCCTGCTACGCCGTGTCCCTGGCTCCCGGTGGCCCCAGCCTCAGCGCACCCCTCAGCGCCACCTCCGTGCGCCCACCCTCCGCCCTCGGCACCGAAGGGCGGCACGCGTGCCAGCGGTGATGGCTCTGACCAGGCCACGCAAGCTTTGTGCCGCACCCTTCTCGAGAACCACCCCTGCTCGTGACGGCGGAACGAGCCGCCCGGGGCCCAGGCCCCTTCCCAGTGCTCCTGGAAACGCAGCTCGGACAGGAGCCTGCGCTCCCGCTGCAGAGAAGCCAGGGATGGAGACTGGTGCCCCAACACCACTTACTTTTCTTGAAAACATCTGTTTCCATTATCACTATTACCTTTAATTAGCACTTCACAGCCGCCTCAAGCCCTCCCAGCTGGAGGAAAGCTCTGCTCCTGAACGCACAATTAGAAGGTGTGCGGAGGGAGTTTTTTCTCATCTTCTGAAGGAGTTCCTCAGCAGAGCTGGCAGGCGAGCGCCCGGTTCTGCGCCCTCCCTTGAAGGAGCATCTCCAGGCGCCGCTCAAAGCCCACAGGTCACCCAGGCCTCCTGCCGCGCGAGCGGCCACTGAACTCAGGAGCTTGAAATGCCGAGCCTCGGCGTGGCTAATGAAGGGGTGCGAACGCTGCTGCCCTGCATCACTCGCCGAACGGCCTCCTCTTCCTCACCTGGTCACAGTAATTGCCCTGAGCAAAATCACAGGCTTCAATGCCCATCTCGCCTGGAAGGCCCCTGACATAATTTAATTTGCTGAGGAGTTCTGGCCACGTACAAGCAGAAATACAGAGCCCTGTTAAATGCATGAGGAAACAGGGCTGTGTGAAGCATGAGTACTAGAACCGTGGTCTCCTGATCGAGCGCTTCTCCGAAAAGCCAGCACCAAGAAACACCCTCAGAAAAGCCCCGGGAGGCGGCCTCGGCCCCTTCCCCAGGAGCAGGAGCACAGAGAGGTGAAGTGTGAGGAGGGGGACAGGGCTGTCCCACGGCCACCGCCGCCTCCTGGCACCCGCGCGCAGCTCAGCACCAACGCGTTCAAGCCTTTAGCGAGAAACGAGCCACCCAGCTCCCGAGCTTCTCAGTCAGCGCTGCTCAGACCCACGCCTACCGTCCCCTCTCCAGCTCAGCCAGGGCAGCCCCGCAGAGCGCCCCAGCCTCGGGCTGTCCCTTGGGAACCCGCGCCCCCGGCGCCCCGCTCCCGCCCCAGCGGGCAGAACCCCTACGGAATGGCAACCAACACCTTCCCCTCACCTTTCCCAAACCCAGTCCCTCCTCGGATTACGGGACTGGAATTGGACAGGAGTTCACAGACGTGATAAGTCCCCAAGCCCAACGCGGAGGAAAGGAGCAGGTGAAGCACCACTGGAGTCACCGACGCCACCGCCAGCTGCCATCACACCCTGCCGCACCACGGATGCGCGCTTGGCTCCCTCCCTCCGCTTCCCGGTATCCCGCTGAGCGCCACCCAAGCAGAGGCTGCCCAGCACCGCTGCATTTACCACAGCCTGGCTTCGTGTTTGGAGTACAAGACTTGGGTCAGAGAGAGTATTCCAGAACCGTGCTGAAAATCCTGAAGCCTACAGAACAGCATGGCTTAAAACGGCACTGATACCATCATCTCCACCCAAATTTGTAATCCTACAACTCAACTGGTTTCCCCTGCTCCCCTTTACATTTTCCTTCTGCCTCACACTTGACAGCAACCTCCTCTGCTCCGCTCGCAGCCCTTTTCTCAGCACTGGGTTAAATTCCACGCCAGTGAAATTCCATGGGAGATGTGAAATAAACTTTATTTGTTTATTTAACCTTTGTTTACACCTCCTGGCCCAGGAAGTTGACTCGCACTGCACAGCTGGGATATCATCTGCAGCTCCTAGCCTGCGGTAACAGACGGGAACACGAGGAAGATCCTGCACTCGCTCCGACACCGGAGGAGCGCGGGAGCCTGCAGAGCCAGAGCCCACGGCTGCCAGCGCCAGGTCCCGCCACCTCGCCCGGACCACCGAGCGCCCGCTCCAGGCCCCTGCCCTCCCCACCTGCGCTGTGGACCTCTGCGCTTGAGAGCAGCCTGTTTTCTGCGCAGCGCCTGCGGCCCAGTAAGGATTCCCACAGCACTACTCTCACCACCCAAAACCGGTGGAGGACGGCGAGACTGGAACACCCCAAAATCCAGCACCAGCTGCTGCACCCTGCTCTGCCAGAGCGCCGCAGCCGGCTGGCAAGTGTGCATTGGCCAGGCCAAACACCAGCGGGCCCCCCGCGACCCCGCTGCCGCCCAGGCCAGTGCCACGGGGCGCGGAGACAGCACACGAACGGAAGGGTCCCGGCCCGGCCCAGTCCATCCCCTCGCTGCGACCCAAACATCCCCTCAGCGCCCCACTGGAGAGGGGGAAGCGAACACTCCCAGTGCCCAGAGCCCAGATACCGATCAGACCACAACACAACACGGGGGAAAAAGGAAACACAAAACAATTAATTCTTGGCTCCCTGTTTTAGCTGTAGGCAAGGGAAGGCGCGCGGCAGAGCGAGAGGAGACTGCAGCAGACGGAGGCTGGGACTTGCTCCAAGAGCCCCGGCGGCGGCGCTGGCTCCCAAGCCCAGAAACACGGGGCTGCTCTCCAACAGGTGAGGGCTCCGTCAGCTCCCCGGGCACAGCGCACAAAGCAAGCTGCTCGGGCAGGGCTCAGCCTCCTCGTGCCCCAGCCAAACGGCAAGGAGCCCCTCAGAGAGAGGACAGGGCTAAGCCACCACAGAAACCATCTCCTGCGCGCGGGGCTGGACGCAGCCTCCTCCGCGCCTCCCCCCAGAGCGCAACGCCTTCCCTGCGAGGTAACTCCCAGGAGAGCTGCGCAGCCGCCGGGGTCCGCTCTGCTCTCGGTGCCCCCGCCACCCACCCAGCTCAACGCCTTCCCCTCCGACGCGCCGGCGCGGTCTGCGCACACCAAGACCCGCCCGCGCCATGGGCCACCGGGGTGACGGCTGCCGCGGCAGCGGCGAGCGGAGGTGTTCGCCCACGGCCTGGCTCGCCTCTCCAGCCAAACCCCAGCAGTACCTCTGCAGGTTAACTGTCCAGTACAGGGATGGCTCGGGGATCTCCGACTCCTGCCACTGAAAACACCTAAATCCCCGCTTTCACAGCAACTGAAAGGTCTCCGTAAGAGGATGTTTTAAGGATGAGCCACTTAGCAGCTTGCTAAAAGGCACCCGGGAACACGCGCATCCCCAGCAGCCACACCTCAGCTGGGACCGTGGGAAGAAAAACTTAAGGAAAGAAAAAGAAGGAAAACAAATAGAAACGCACACGGGGCCTGAATCTGCAGAAAGTGAACTCAAGAGTCCCGTAGGAAGGAACCCTACACGTGTGGTAGAGGGCGAGCGGATTACCTGCGCTCCCTCGTTAAACCAGCCCAGCGATGGAACCGACTGCGGGACCCCCGACGGACCCAGACCAGCGCGGCTCGGACCAAGCCCGACCCCTGCCAGCGCGGCAGGCACACAAACCAACCTGCAACACAGCACGCAAAAACCCTTCTGACGGGAAAGTCAGCTAACTGAGACAGCAATGAAATGTCAAAGTACAAATAATTTCTCACTCTTTAAAGATTTTGTCAAAGAAAAAAATAAGCAAACGCACAAAGAAGTAAAACTGTTCAGTGGGAAACAAAGAAACCTGTTCAACAACTGGACTAACGCATACGCTGCTGTCAGCAAAGGGAGGAGCTGAAGAGAGAGACGTGAGAAATCCCCCCTTCCGCATCATCAGGGATCTGAACAGGAGGCTTGAAATCCAGTCTCTGCTTCTAAAGGTACCTTCTCTCCTTCTCTTTGTCAAGGGTCAAAATAGAAAAGCCACATGAAACTCTTACCTACATCATAGTCAGCTGCCAGCCGTGCCAGGTGCTACAGGGAAAATACAAGGTCACTACGCATGTACAGCGACCATGGCCAACACTTCTGGAGGTGGCAGGAGTCAGACAGGTCATCCTCACTAAACGGAACAAAATAAAAATCTCCCCGTCGTGAAGTAGCCTGGAACAGCATGCAGCTTCTTCAGGACTGGTAACTTCGTTATTGCAAGTCAATGAAGATGCTTTTACTCTCCAACAGCCTCCTCACGAAAACCGAGGGCACAACGTTCTGCCCACGCTGAGCGCAGAATTAATGTGTTATCAGAATTTGCATGTTTGATTTTGTTTCCTGAAATCCCATGGATCACCCGTGGGTATTTTGACGCACCTGCTCCGCACCAGACACACGTATCAGGAGTAATTACACAAAAAAGCCTAAATCATCCCTGCAGCCCTCTACACCCGAGGGCGAGAGGAGACTGTGCTTTCTCTCACGGCCTGTCCCAGAAGGAGCTGGCGGGCGCAGCAGAAGAGATCCCTCTCCAGGGCTGCGGGCAGCCGGCAACACACCAGAGGCAGCAACAAAAACGGGGAGAGGGGAAGAACAGGTCTCCTCCTCCCACCTGGAAGACGGGAGCCGCGCTGCCGGGAGGCTCAGGACCCGAGCGAGCCCCTGACGGACCCCTCTGCCCAGGGACACGGAGTCACGGCAAGGTTCCCCACCCACCCCCAGCTGCCACTGCCGCAGCTCCAGGGGCCAGAGGGGTTCAGGAGCGTGAAACAAGGGCGGGAGGCCTGGGCCAGCTTCAAGGAGGGTCTGAAGGTGACCATCAACCAGGAGAGCTTCCGCAGAACGTGCTGCTCTGCGGTCATCACCCAGCACTGCCTCCCTGCTCAGGCACCTTCCTAGGAGCAACACACCTTTTTCCAGAAATCAACAGCTCATTTTTGAAGCCCAAAGACCAACGAGAAGAACAACTCCAGTACAGAGCCCAGAAGAGCTATAAGAAGAAAAATCACCACAAAATAACTGATTTGATTTTACCGTACAGACAAGAGGAGCAGCCCCCACTACCTGGGAAGCCCGACTGCTCGTTGCGTAGAAGATCCCGAGTTGGTAACAACACGACAGAAAGCAGCAACAGGGGTCTTCTGTAGACAGAAAAAGGGGGCCACGTACGAGACAACACGAGCAGGAGTTTAAGAGAAAATTCAATATGGAAACGGCAAGTGAGATAAAAAGAGCCAGAACAGATGCTAAATGAGAAAATTGTTCCTTATTTTTCTTTCAAAATCAAACCCCAAATGCAAACCAATTTTTCTTTCAAAAGCAAATCCCAATTGGGAAAGGCTTAATTAAGAAGGTCGTCTTCAAAGGTTCGTGGAAGAGGCAACATGAAAAGAGGGGGGAAAGAACGAGTTTAAACCATGGGAAGGAATTGCTCTTCACTCCTCTCCTCTCGGAGCCACGCGCTGGCGGGATCCGAGCTGCCGAGGGAGCGTGCCTTGGTCGCTCCGCAGCAGTCTGCTCTGCCCCAGGACCTCCTCAAAAGGCACTCACGCCGGAGAAGCCCTGGGCTAGCACTGGCCTCCTGCGCCGCCCCGCTGGAGCACTCCCAACCACGGAAAAGATTTTGTCTGTCACGACCTCTCCTTCTGCTCCTGTTCTCTCCCCTACGCAGACAGCACTGTCACAGCACCACACTCAAAGCCAAAGCATCCCTCATAACCTCGACAACGCTTCACCCAGACCTCTCAGGGACCGCTGGAAGCCCGGGAACATTCAGCAGTATTCCAGCCGGGCAGGTCCAAATCCCAACCATAGAGAGGCTGCCAAAATCCCTCACCTGGGAAGCTCCACCTCATCACCCAGGCTGTCTCCTTTCAACCACGTCCTTCTCCAGCTCCTCCCTTTCTCCTGCTCTCCCCTCTGCCTAGCCCAAGGCACAGGTACCAACTTCAAAAGCCAAAGAACGAACTCATTTACAAAACAATGCTGATTTACAAACTCTCTTCCTCGTCCCCACATCCCTTCCCTGGCAGGCAGGGAGGAGCAGCAGGCGTTCTGCCATTGCTCGCAGGCAAGGTTTTGACTGCCTGGGTGAACGAGGACCAGGAGATGCCTGCAGGAACCTCGGCCTGAAGGAGTCATGTCACCCGGCCTGGCCTCCTGTGCATCCTGGGCTGAACGACTGCGGCTCCCCGCCAGCGCTGCCCAAGAGGATCAGTCCGGAAGGGAGGCTGAGAAGCAGTTTGCACACTTTTTCACAAGCCTGTACGCTCTGTTTGTCAACAAAACCAGGAAACTCGGGATTTCCAAGCCGTGGGTCATTACAGACATGGCCTTGTTAAAATGCTCAGGCATTTACAGACAGGTTTCCCACTAAAAATGAAAAAGACGAACCAAACCGAGGTGCATTTTAATATCTCTTACCATTTTAATATCCTCTTGACACCACTAATGTACACATTAAGCACTGAACAAGGGTGCTGGTGCAGCACGCATGCAACATCCAGCGTACCTCTCCCCTCCGCGAGCTGTCACCATGCCCACGCCGTGCCGACACAGACTGAGTCGTCGGCACAGCCGTGGAGCCCACGTCGCTTGGCGCCGTGCGGAGCCGCAGGTGAGCCTGGGCCAGCTCTGAAGGCTTTGACATGACTGTATGCCCTTCCACAAAGGAGCTCTGCTCCGAAGAAGCGGAGCAAGGAAAGGCCAGTGGTTGGCTCCAATCCATTATGCACCTGAAAAGCTGAACTTCAACCCAAGCCTCCAGCACCAAAAGTGCCTGGCAGTTTTTGTCTGAGCAGAGCTCCTTTTCCCTCTCGTACAGGTGTTTTGGTAGCAGCCATACCCTGTCTGCCTGGGAACATCCCCGGGAAGATCAAACTCTGTATGCCCATGTGCTGGGACCTTCCCTGCCACACCAACGCCGGGTACCTTCTGACCAGCGGGCTCATCCTGAACAGCCTTCCCCGATCCTCAGCTTGACTCAGATCCTTCTTCTCAGTGATACCCTGAGCCAAACCGTAGCAGGCGGCAGCTGGAGCCTGGCCAGTCTGCATTCGATCTTTCAGCTCCAAAGAGACATAAAACCAGGCGTCACATCTTTGAAACGTGTCCAACCTGTGACAGTAGCGTTTGGTAGACTACACAGCTCGTCTCTTGCCACAGATGATGCAAGACCCTTGCCTGGCTCTCTGCAATCTGCATCTACCTACGCGTCAATCCACCATCTCTTCAGACACCAACCAAATCCTTTCCTTGCCCCCAACTCTTAAAGCGATGTGATATGTTAAAGACATTTTACCAGTAACATTTCCCTAACTCTGCTGCCTAAATCGTTTCCTGATGCGGGCCACACATTGCTGAAGATAATCCCACAGATGACTCCTCATCCTATTTGAAATATCTCTGGTAGCAACAGCAAACGCTAGCATTAAGAGACACAGCTGGGAACAAGCCATTCAATTAAATTCCAATTTTAACACACCACAGAAAGTGGGAAGGAGAAGGAAGATGAACACTAACCCTGTGTGACTACAGTTTTTTCCAAGAGCTGCAGTTCTGGAAAACAAATCAGCTTATCAGTACTTTGCACCGAGGCGCACGTTATCCGGAAGATGCATGCACACGTCGGACCTCTGCAGAGCCTGACCAGCTAGTCATTTGGGTACAGCAGCACGTCCTTCCCCCTCCCTGCTTGCCCCATGCACGGTGGGTGCCCTCGGTGCCATTGGAAGTTCCAGGAGCCTGCAGAGCGAGAAGCAATGAGTGTCACCGGCAGACCCCTGGCAGCCGTGGCAGGGCTGCGCTCCACACCGGTCACAGGAGAGGCCGAGTCTGATGCTCTGAAAGGGGAGCTGCAAACAAGTTCCCCTCTCTAACAGGGGGAGACGATCTCAGCTGCAGCCACCGTCCCACACCTGAATCGCGAGACCCAAGGCCACGACAGGCAGTGCTCGCCCTGCCCGAAAGCCGATGTGACGGCTCCGACTTCCTCGGAGGACCAAGGATGTACTGGGATTTCCTGGGTGTGATCACACAGCAGCACTAACTGCAGTTCCCACCCTCTGTCGTCTTCTGAAGGGACACATGGAGGCCCTGCACCAAAACCAGGAACCTAAGGGTCCCCTGGGTCTCACCGCAGCCTCCTCAGGTAGGAAAGCCGCATGGCTGGCTGTGCGAGTCAGGAAACACGCCGCGCTTTGTGACAGCAGCCTGAGTCAGAAGACAACCCTCGGGGCAGTCCTGAGCCTGAGATCCTCTGATGAGGAAGAAGCTGATCTAGCGTGGACTGTCACATCGCTGGTATGGGGTCCAAGATGACAGTGACTGATTTTCTTCTTAATCATAAGCTGCAGTTGCCAGGATGACCCGTCACAGCCACAGCTCAGACTATGGATCAAGCACTGCTGGCGCGGTGAGCTTCTTCCGGAAACGAGAGACGGCGCAGGTCGGAAGGTGGCACGCATGCACTGCGAGGAACACGAGGAACAGCAGCCAGCTTTGACAGACCATGGAGGTCCAGATGTGAGGAAGCTGCTGAACAACCACCTCGGAAGTATGCAAGCCAGAAGCCACCAAGAGACACAGCGGGACAACCATCTGGTGACCCTGTGTACCAGAGATCATACACTGTAAAGGCAACACAATTGTAGAAAAGCAGGAATAAAAAGTGAAAATCAAACTAAAAGGAAGAGCAGGAGAAGCAGTCAGAGAAAACCCACCGCTGCCCAGTGTGCAGAGCAGCTTCCCACCAGACATCCCAGTCACTTGCACACCGCCCCGCGCACGCGGCGGGCGCTGAACGTGCCTAGAGACCCTTGGAGGAAAGGCGGTTTGGTCCTGACCATGTGCTGCGCTCCCACACTCCGATCCCACCGTTCATAGAATCATAGAATGGTCAGAGTTGGAAGGGACCTTCAAAGGTCATCTAGTCCAACCCCCCCGCAAGGAGCAGGGACATCTCCAACCGGATCAGGTCGCTCACAGCCCCGGCCAACCTGGCCTTGAACACTTCCAGCGATGGGGCACCCACCACCTCTCTGGGCAATCTGGGACAGTGTTCTACAACTCACATTGGGAATTTTTTTTTCCTACTATCCAGTCTGAATCTACCTCCCTCTAATTTAAACCCATTACCCTTCATCCTATCGCAACAGGCCCTACTGAACAGCCTCTCCCCATCTTTCCTGTAGGCCCCCTTGAGGTACTGGAAGACCGCTATCAGGTCTCCCCGGAGCCTCCTTTTCTCCAGGCTGAACAGCCCCAGCTCTCTCAGCCTGGCCTCATAGGAGCACAGTATGGGATTTATCACGGTCTTGGGGGAACGCCTGGCCCCTGCTGTAGCTTGCCCAAAGAGAACAGAGCCTTAGGATGGGCTGAAAAGTTTCTACCCAAGGATATGAGGAACTACACCCAAACTGGCCAAACATCAGCGCTCCCCGGGCTCGCGAGTGCCCAAAGGCTTTGTTTTCCAGGAGACTCCAGAAAAGTAAAAAGTAATGAAATGCAGGCATAGAGAAAACTTGAAAACTTGCAAGAGATCTCCGAAACATCCTCTCCTAGCACTCTCCTCAGAGCAACAGCAGTCCACTGAGCAGCTCTGCTTCTGCTGGGTAAGAACACGTCGGTACCTTCAGCTGGGACCTCAGCAAAGCGCGCCTAGAAATGAATACCAGACCAGAGGGTGAATCACCTCCCTGTGACCAACAAGAGAGCTGCCGGACACCCACCGGACAGCTAAGGAGGCAGAGGTACAGAGCTGCCATAACTTAGGAGGAAGCAAAATAATGCCTGAATATAATTAGTTGACAATTAAGAACAACCAAGTATATCCTAGAGAGGTCCAGCATCAGACACCCCCAACCACCCATCAGCTCAGGAATTGCTTTGGGAACTGACAGCAAAACCAGGACCGGACAACTACAGAGACAGCAATAAACGGAGAGCAGATAAAACACGCGGCAGGCGCAGCGAGACGTCGCACAGACTAACCAGTACCTGTCTTTGCCGAAACAGCCGCCCCTTCCTCAGCGCCCGCCATGGGGAACTCAGCCCGAGAAGAGCGAGACTAGCTAAGACTCTGAAGAGGCAGAACACTAGGCCAAGAGCAGATGGCAGGAAAATGATTTAAAGAAAATACTGCCCTGGGTGGATGTTATTCAGTCACCTCACCAACTGACTTCACCGACGGCCTTGCTGCGCATCAGCAGAGATCACCGACACCTGGTGAAACCAAACCGGGAAGCACATCCAACACAGTGAAAGACCAGAACATCACACAAGAAAAAGTTGTGATTTGAGGCCTAGAATAACAACAAAGGAACTAAATCCAAAATATAACAGGAAAACGGAGTTTCTGCAGTAAATCCAGGGTTTACCCATCAGGAATGAGAAAGGAGGAGACAGACTGATGGCAGAGCCAAAGGGACACAGCGGTGAAAGCAGCAGACAGGATCTTAGGATGTTAGCTGGGGTGTTGGAGGAGATGGGAAGCAACAAACAGCATGCTAACAGCACTGCAGGGCCTTGGCTGGAGCTGCACGTGCAACTGTGACCATACTGCAGAAGAAAACTCAGCTGTGAGCAGAGGGAGGAGGCAGCTAGCCGAGCGGGCGCAGGAACGGACGCTCTCCAGCACGGCGCAGCACAAACCCAAGCAGCTGTAGCTGAGCCACATGCTCTGCCTGGAAGCCGGCGTGGGCACATGCGCGTGTGCACGCCCGCACAGCGGCAGAACGCGGGGTCTCATCCCACGGAAGGAGCCAGGCCGCATCCCGGTGAGGATGCTCTTGCATCGGCATCTAGAACGCAGCGGCAGCAGAGCGGAGGCAGCCCTGACGGCCCGCAGTGACGCTTCTGACGAGAGGTAACTCGGGCACCACTAAGGTCTGCTCCAGCGGATCTGCATTCCCACTCCGGATACCTGTTAGTAAGCACTGACAGAGCAGCTTTCCACCTCAACGCTCAAGAAGATGATGAGGTTCCTGTGGACAGAGCCAGGCAAGGCTTAAAAACCGCTCCATGACGTGTTCTGAGGAACAGGCAGCGAGGAGACTGCACGCCACTGGAATCGGCTGCGTGCGTGTTACACCACAGCGCCCAAAGCAACCGTGTTGTTCTGTATATTTAGCAAGTAAATATTTCTGTGCTTCCTCCCAGTCGAGCTTCTGGGAGACACCAGCCCAGCAGCCACCGCGCAAGCCTCAGGCCACCAACGCGAGTGCAGTAGCCATTTATTGGTTTGTGAGTTAACTTTCCTACTCTTCCCTATTTCTTTTGCTGGAAGACAAGTCAACAGGCCAAAGCGACTGTGCCATTTATTGTGCAACTATTTGTCAGTTAATATTTGTGTTCCAGTGAGGCAAGGACCAGATAAGCCATGCCTCGGAGCCGGAGCAGTGGGGCTGCAGGGCACCCAGGCAGGTCACCGCGTGGCTGCAGCCCTGCCAGCCCCCACATCCCAGCCTCACCGTGCCGGATGCACTCCCGCTGTCCGTGACTGGTACCTGCCCACCGCACGCTCATCCACAGCAGCGGAACAGCACAGAGTTGCAAACGCAGGCTTTCTGCTTCTCCCTGCTTCAACCTCTCCTTCCACAGCCCAAGAACACCAGCGGCAATCTCCTCTGGCAGCAAGCAGAACTAAAAGGATTAATCTGCTACATCTCTGCAAAAGTACCTCAATAATTAAGAGGAGCAACTGCTGAACAGGATTAGCAACAGACTAGAACAAAATATAATAAGCAATAGGGACCTCAGCAAAAGCACGCGCCGAGGCGTTACACCTGCCATCCTGCCCAGCCCGCGTCGCAGGGCGCTCGCCTGCTGCTTCGCCCTCCGCTGCCGTTCAAAAGGGACCAGGTGCTGGCACTCCTTACTCCTACTCTCACCCAGCACGTACCGCCGCTGCTCTTCCTCACACTCTCATCTCCTTCCCCTCTCTAGTCACTGGGGATCAGTACCCGCTCCGTTCTCATCCCATCCTTACTCCTTCCCGTGCCGGCCCCCGTCTTCGGCAGTCAGGTCTTCAAGGAAATATCCTGGACGTTACTTTTCTCAAAAGTATTTGGCAGCAGATGATCTTAAGTTTTTCTTAAAAGGTATGTGTGGATACAAGAAGGGCCAGCAGAGCTCAGCTGTGCTCGTCCCAGGAAAACAGAAAAGCCAGACAGGAGAAATCCAGCTGCCCTGGCCCAGAGGCCCCAGGGGCTTCAAGCTTTCAGGATGTGGGATGGAAGGACCAGAGCACTCCCATTCCCTCTCCTTCACTGAATACATGCAAGAGAAGGAAATGTGTCTGCATAAAGGTAATCCCGCGAGAGACCAGCTCTCTAGAGTGAAGGTTTCCCACTGCTCCATGGAAGCTGGTCCCTAACTGCCAGCCCCAGCAGAGCAAAACCTCACGCAGGGGCAGGCACCCGTCCCTCCTCCCCCTCCTGCAGGCAGGTGCGTTTGGAGGAGCATCGGCACCGTCACACCAGCGCCGAGGCCAAGGGAAGGCGCAGGTGTGAAGGAGAGCCCAGCAGCGGTTTAGCAGGAGCTGTACCTCTGGGAACGGATTCGATGTCAAGTGTCAGCAAGTAAATTGCTATTGGCTTCTCAATAAGCAGCAGTAGTGAGCTAAGTGTTTCCCTGTGTTGTGCTGGCTCTATCCGACTCAATACAGCAGTATTGACAGCACAATCACAGGGTAATCCAGGCTCCACTAATATCTCAGCACTTCCTCATTGAAAATACACTTTCCACTTGGATACCAGCCCATTAGCGCAGGCTCGCATCGCTCGCGTCCCCGACCCGCCAGGACACGCGGCGGCGCAGCCCCCAGCCGCGCCCCGGGGCACGGCCCAGGGCACCACGGAATAGGGGCTCTTTTTGCAATGAGAAATCCCCAAGGGAAAAAGGATGAAAGGTAATCAAAAAGCCTTTGTGAGTCAAGTTTCTGCTGGTTCTGAAAAAAACCTGGTATTTCCTTGCTAGACAACAGAAGTTCACGCAGGGAAATAACTCTCCTCTTGCCCCTTAGCTCTGTCCATCATCCTTCCTCGCTATCTTACCTCTAAACGTGGACCGCAGACTCCTCCAGGCAGACGCCTCTCCCCTTCTGTTCACCGAAAACCGGAGACCTGCTCCCGCACAGCAGAAATGCCCACATCCCGCTCCCGTACGGCAGGCAGGGGTGCTGCCGCGGATCAGGAACGCTCCTCCGCCGGCCAGGACGCCGCCGCTGGCAGTCCCTGGCGCCGCGGACGCCTTCACCCGGAGGAAGCCTGGCAGCTCTCTGGCAGCCCTGTCGCAGCACGGCACAACCATCTCCGGCCCACGCACGCGTGTGCTCTTGTACACACCTCTGCTGTCAACACTGATCCTGACTGCAAAGCCTGCACGAAGGGTTCTCACTGAAAATCAGGTTCTTCATTTGTTTTGGATCGTATAATAAAAATCGACGAGTCCCAAACACATGGAAGTGTTTCTTTTTGTCCTAATTTAGCATTGTCACCCACAAACCTCAAAACACAGCAAAAAGTGGACAAACACGCCTCTTCTACACGTCGTAACTACACTCCAGATTCAGTGCCCCTGAAAAAGCAGGGCTGAAAGTGCCACGAGGCCGCAACCAAAGCAGCGCTTCACCTGCGGCACCTGGGCAGAAGCTCACACCACAGCTGAAGCATCACATCACACAAGTTATGCGTTTTTTCTAAGGACACCCACCAGAACAGGAATCAGTTATTAGGCACACGCAGAGGCGGGTTGCAAGGCAGAAATCTGAAGGAGTAGCATCAGAAAATCCGAATTTTCCCTAAGCCAGCTGCTCCCGAACCGTAACACCAGGGGCCTGCGGGTTCACCAGGAAGCTTTCAGGACGCTCTGGCACAGGCGGCCACTGCTACGTGCGCGGGAAGTCCCGACGCTTTCAGTGGGGGACAAGAGCCCTGATGTCACCTCCGACGCGCCGGCGCTCAGGAAAGCCACCCGCACCCCATGGGCGTTTGGAAGAGTGGGAGGCAGAGGGCGGCCGGCAGAGGATCACAGCCCGAGGTAAGTGTAAAACCAACGGGCTGTAGTACAGGTAAAACACACACACGCCAAGAACACGCTAAACACCGTAAGCATTCGTGCTTCAGCCTCTTGCTTAACTGACTACAAACGTACTATTAGCTTAGCAAGGCACCGCTCCTTGAACCATGCGACAGCACACAGTCTGCTCACCGCAGGTACCTAACGTCGCCAGCAACGCGAAGACGAGGCCGGAACTGGAAAGCCATTTAAGAAGCCTACGGGCTGCACCAAGAACCTCGGTTGTGCTAGGACAGGGCTCCAAAGAGGCCGCGGAGCCGCTCACGCTGGCAGCGCACAGACTCACCCACAACCCCCTGCCCTACATTTAGCCAGCCCAGGCACACGGCTCCACGTTCTCCACATTCAGAAGCTGCGTTCGTGCGGAAAGCTGTGCCTCACAGCACACGGCAAAGACACAACACCACAGAATGGGCTGATACATTCAGTTTAGCTTTAATCTACGTTGGTAGTAACAGCAGCAAAACCAGGAGGACAGACACTCCAAGGAAGACCAGCCACACAGCAGCACACCCAGGGCCTCCTGCCGCCCCGTACAACTTTTCCTAAAGGCTGTGCCATGAGGATTTCACTGCTGCTGCCGTGGAGAACCAGTTAATCTAAGGATGCCTCTTACGTTCTGCAACCACATCCTGAGATGCCTGCCACAATGTGAGACCTTTAACCAAAATGACTAACTCGTTTTGTGTCCTAGCATCAACAAGAAGCATCTTCCACCTCACCAAGGCCGTAACAGCACCCAAAAGATAACAGCAGATGGACATCGCAACGGGAACTACTTCCAACAGCAGCACACCCCATGACCCAGCTCCCAGCCGGCACAGTGCTGTCCCGCTGGACACGGTATGCCACAGCAAAGAGCAGAGCGGAAGCGCTCGGAGGAGAAACCCTCTGGCATGACCACACTAACGTTACATTGCCAGGAGTACGACAGCAAGGCCAGGGAGCCTTCTGCTGCAGTTAGAGAAGGTTGTTTCCTCCGGAGTCAGATGCGGAACAGATATCCGGTCAGGAAGAGGTTAACGCTGTTTCAGCCTGCGATCTGATAAACGGCTCTGCAGAAAGCAGGTTCTCTCACTTTGAGATATGATGTCACTAACCTCTATTGATCCACAATCAGAGAACTTTGCTTATCTCTCTCCTGTGATATGCTGCCCTCCTGTACTCAACTGGTGTTTAATACACTGCCGGGCACCCTGCACTCTTCAGAGCTCACACCACCCCTCCGCCTGGCCACCCGGGACAATATTTTACTGGCTGCGCCAGCCCAGCTAGCTTCAGGGATGAGAGACAGGCGTGCATCCCCCCACCCACCACCTCCTGCCCTGGGAACCTGCCTTTCAGAGAAATACTGCACATCTGTTCTGAAATGCCTCAAGAAAAATTTTTTAGTGATGCTGATGGCCCAGGTTGCCCAGAGAGGCGGTAGATGCCCCATCCCTGGAAATGTTCCAGGCCAGGTTGGCCGAGGCTCTGAGCAACCTGATCTGGTTGGAGATGTCCCTGCTCCTTCTAGGGGGTTGGACTGGGTGGGCTTGAATGCCTCCTCCCCACTCAAACCCTTCTGTGGTTCTAAAAGAGGGAGCAAACAGCCAGACGTGGGCCAAGGTGGTCCTTGTGCACAGTCAGGGGTCCTCAGTCTGAGCTCGAGGTGAGCACGTGCCCTCTGAAGTTACTGCTCCTGTGGGAGTGTTTATTTTTACCCAACTTTTACTATTTCACAAAACCGACACTTCTAGCCTCAACTTCCCTTTACCACTTGAGGTGAAACATGACGTGAGGTGACAATACGAGAACTATAACCTAGCTGCTTATTCCTACGTGGACTGTGGACTGTACGCACCAGATCCAGTGGGCTGTGTTTCACATACACCAGCGGTGCCGGAAACAGCTGGACAGCCAGGTAGCAAAATCTGTAACTTAAACAATCAGATCAGCCGTGCACAGGGACAAGGGGAGAGGAGCTCCATAGAGCCGCAGCACCGGCAGGCAACCCTGCACGCCGTTCTTCTGCTAGACAACGCACACAGACGGTCCCTGTGACCGACTCACGGGCCTTTCTGGGTTTTACTCAGCCGTGCCCTTACAGGGGAAACGCCTGCGCGTCAGGGGGCCAGAGGCCTGGGGAGCTTGCTCCGCGCAGCGCAGGGCGCGTGAGGAGGGCAGAGCCCCCCGGCACAGCGCCCGCACCCCAGAACCAGCCGTGTCCCCAGGGCCCCGCCAGCGCAGGCGGGAGAAGGATCAGACACCGCGGCAAAGGTGGAGGTGCCAAAGGCCTTTACAGTGTAAAACGGTGTAAAAACCCTGAGATTGCAAGAAATGAGAGCATGAGGTGGAAAAAAGGCCAAGACGACGACAGAGGTATTTAACAGCAACCAACGGCAGAGCTGAGGGGTGCTCCTGCCTCACGCTACCAAACCCAAGTGACGCTCGCTTACACTGCAAGGCAGCCCCTGCTCGCGCCGGGAAACGTCGTGTCGCCAGCCACCCCCGAGGCCAGGAGACTACGCAGGTTCAGAGCCACACAGGAGGTACTGGAGGGGGGAGAAAAACATCTTGAGATTTGTTTTGAAGGTTGTGTGAACCTTTCTGTTCCAATGGCTAAGGGGTCTCCTAAAGCTTCGGAAAAGAAGAGACAGAGCGCTAAGTTTTCCAACACACAAATAATTGTTACCGAACAGCTGTGACCTATTTCACTCCTTACCCACCAAGCCAAAAAAAAGCACTCCGGTATCACTGCAGACAAGTTTAGGGTGAGGAGCTGAGGTTCCCTCTGTCACTACGAGGGATGAAGCACTGGCACAGCCTACCCCGTGCAAGACTGGACGGACCGTCAGCCGCAGTCTCCGCACGTCCCTCTCCCGGCGCAGCAGTCCCGCCCAGACCCGTGCCTCTACGGCTCTACAAACGCACTGCTACGCAGACAGGTCAGAGAAGAAGAAAATTTGGAAGAAACGTCCCCTTTGCACAGGCCAAATTACTGATCTGACGCAGTCTAGTGATTCTTACAGTTTCAGACATGCACTGAACTTTCTTTTTTAATTAAAGGTCTTTTGAACCACGTGCTTCTTAAAATAGTAAATTACACCCTTCTCCCCTTCGTGGAAATAAATTAGGAACTCTGTCCAAATTACCAAGCTGGGCAGAGAGCATAAATACCCCAAACTTAGATTTCCTGCAAGTCAAGAGACATTTGCACCAGAGGTTTTGGACTGTGAAGTATTACTGCTCCGGCTCAGCCGCTAAGTTAATGTACAGAGTGCTAAATGTTTCACGATGCAAAGGAGGAGAAATGCAAGGGCCAGTGGCCGAGTCGCGCTCTGTCCCTTTGGTCGCTGGAGAGGAATTGCCACTGACCCACCGGGAAAACGCCACAGCCGATCCTGAGCCTAAAAGCAAACCTGCACAGACACAGAGATGCTG
Source organism: Tetrax tetrax (assembly GCA_009806455.1). Taxonomy (NCBI): domain Eukaryota; kingdom Metazoa; phylum Chordata; class Aves; order Otidiformes; family Otididae; genus Tetrax; species Tetrax tetrax. Next base: position 307,845 of record WHYT01016261.1, read on the forward strand.
CTAACGAATGATTTCCATCCCGGAGCTGTCTCTCCCTGTCAAGCGCTGCGCAGTGTTTATGACAGAAGTCACCTCGGGTGACTCCTGCTCCGCACAGAGCCGCGGACAGCAGCTCCAGCCTCGGCCAACAGAAACGTGCAGGAAAACGGGCGGAATCCCCAGTCCGTTACCTGCACCAGCTAAAACCAGCGAGGAACTGCCTGCCGTCCACGGTCTCACAAACCCTTTAGTCCAACCCTGGCCCACAGGACCTCGAGCAGCAGCCCAGAGGGAGCGCAGGGAACCGGGTCCCCGCAAAGCAGCAGCGGGTCGGGGAGCTGTTCCCACCCGGGTCTGCTGACCCGGGCACAGGCCCACAGGAGCACGACCCGAGGGCTGGAGCCATCCCACAGGCCTTCCCTGGGCACCGGCGCCGCTCAGCCGCACCCCAGGGATGGGGACCAGCACGGCAGAGGCAGGCCCAGCGTGTGCTACCTTCAGTTACATCCAGCAAACACCTTACAGCGATTACACCAACCCTTGGGGTGCTGGAACGCCCTTTCCTGTACTGACCACGAGAGCCAGCAGCGCACCACTTCCAGAGAAGCCCTCCGTTGCTTGAGGCCATCCACCACAGAGGTAGCTGAAGGGTCACAAGCTCCTGGAACAAAGTTCACGTCTTCGGTCGGAGACAGAGCAAAAAACCCCAAGCAAACCCTAAAAACTTATTTAGAAACAGTAGAAAAATCTTGTTCCAACCTGCCCTTGCCTCAGGCATTGGCATCCTCAGGTGCGAACAGGATTCAAATATCTCAAACCATACAGAAAGGATTGAGTCAGCTCAGCCTTTTCAACATCATCTCTTCTGAGGATCTGGTCAGCAGTGAAGGTGCTCCTCAGCTTCCCCGCCACATCTCCTTAACGAGGGTGCCCCAGAGGCCGCTCCTGTTCACCCCACTGTCGCCACCCACGCCGTACCTTCAGCTACCAGAAACCTGAAGAAAGCATTCAGACAGTTCGACTGCTCAGACGTTTCCTCCACAAAAAAGCTTTTTGTGTAAATATATCCTGCTGCAGCTCAGCATCTCCACTCCATTACGGATGGATCATGAGACTCAGCAAATCCCTGCCAAAACAGCAGCACTTGGAATAGTTACAACTTCTAATGTACATCCTATACGATAACTTCATAACATCAGGGAAAACACAATTCAACACAGCCAGCACAGAGGGAGCCAAACAAATAACTTAATTTCTGGAGGATGTGTCTTTTAGACATAAGCATGTTCCAGGGCAGTCTGAAGGAGCTGTCTCGTACCAGTCTGCCACTAATTCCTACCGAGGTATTTCTGGAAACCGGATCTGCCTCGAAACAGGCGCTGCAGGATGCCCAGCAGAAGAACGTCACTGCCCAGAGCGCTCTGCACAAGCTTAGGGCAAAAAAATGATAATACTACAAGCACATCTTCCAGCTGCCTACCAGCTTTGTAACAGTGAGTACCTTCACTCCACCAGATCCAACAAAAGGAGGTTTGGTTTTGTTTTTGTTTTTAAATCCCTTCACCACAAGCCCCTGATCCTCTGCTCCAGCTACCAGACCACTCCGCATGTGAATTCCCAGAACCATCCCTGCTTCCAGCCCTGCAAACCCAGCACCCATGCTGCGCCTGCAGCTGCTCCTCCATCCCAGCAAAACCCAGACTGGACCACAGGAGCTGACACAAACCCTCTGACGGAGCCGCTGCCCTGCGCGTCGGGGGGACTCGGCAGCAGCCCAGGCTCTGCCCCAAGAGAGCGAGCGGGAAGGGCAGGGCTTTTTCTTTTCTTTATTTAAAAGGTGCTGCTGGAGGTAGAAACACATGAAAGTCTGTGTAGGACAAGGGAAGGAATTATCCCTCCCATTGATTTTCGCTCTGGGGTATTAGAAAGAACACAGCATTTATCTGGAGATTTCTTCCCAGAGCTAACTACGGACTTTCAAACGTAAATGAGACTTGAAAGGGGCTTACCGGGCCCGGACCCCCGAGACCCCACCGCGAGGCGGGGGCCCGGGAGCTCTCCGGCCCCGGCCGACAGCCCAGCGCCCTGCTCTCGTCCCCAGCCTCGCATGGGACCCGAGGCGCTCGGCCCAGGAAGGCAGCGGGGTTCCCTCGTCCCTTCAGTCCTGCCCGTCCCCGCCGCAGGGACCCGCCGTCCCCTTCTGCAGGGCCAGCACCCCAACGGCACCGGGACGCGCGGCATGGGTCACCCAGTGCCGCGAAAGGCTGAGGGCTGCGGCAGAGCATCCCGGCTACGGCTGGACGTGGGCCGGCGACCCGGGCTCGCTGCCCCATCTCCGTCCCCCGGCAGCCGCGGCTACGCCCTGGGAACCACAGCAGGACAAACCCTGACCTGCGAAGCCCTCCCGCAGCATTCCCGACACCTAACCACCTCGCTGCTGCCTCAAAAGCCGCTCCCAGAGCCCCGCCGCCCCGCTGCCACGCCGCAGCCCTGCTCGCTGGGAAAAACCTCTGCAGCCTCATCCCCCGTCCGCCGCCTTTCCCAGGTAGCTGGGAGGTTGTAATTGGTGAGGCAGGAGATTAGAAATATCGGCAGCCTCTAAGTAAGACTTTAATTTACTGGCAGATCAATAGCGCTAGGGTTATATTGGCAAAGTGTCTACAACTCTATTGACTCACGCAATTCCTCTTATCAATTTATCAGAAATCTGGAAGCCAGAAGATATTGTTTGAAGAAAAAAGGCAGTAGGAGTTTGAACACTTAGCACGGGCTGCCCAATCAGGCTCCCAGCACTAAGCATTTTACAGCAGATATATCTCCCGCAAAGGAGGCTAATACATGATATGATTAACAGCTAACTCGCCTCCTCACATGCCACGCGGCCTTTTCAAGTGGTTCCTTACCTCAGACCTTTGCACTGAGAAAGCCCCTGCGACACACACGGACGGCCCCACCAGCCCAACGGAACAAGGAAAATTGTATTTCACACCACCAGACGCTAAATTCAGACCCTCCTGCCCGGACCATACCCAGGCTGACCTCAGCTTCCTATAAACTCTCAGCTGTATGAAGTTAAAAGCCCACCGCAGCGCTGGGAGTCTGCTCACGAGGACTTCAGAAAAATCACCATTTCTGCACTTACACAGAAATGAGCGAGCTGAGGTTTGTCGCCCAAGCCGCATCTCCCCCCTCCGATGAAGAGCTCCAAGGACACAGACCCTCTCCTTTCCCGTCACAACCAGACGGCCGTAGCGGGCCTGTGGCAACCTGCTGCCCTCGACAGCGGGATGCGCCGGTTCCGGGGGGGACAGGGGGCACAGCCACCCAACCTCACCCCCTGCCACTCATCCCCCCCAAACCCATCTGCCTGCGCCCCACTCTGCTGTGCCGGGGGTCTGTCCCCTCCACTGGACAGCCGGGCAGAGGTGCTTGGCGGAGAGCAGGCGGCAGGGACAGCGGCATGGCCCGACGGCCGCCCCTCGCCAGCCCGGGGGCAGCTCTGGGGATTTCGGGAGTTCAACCTCCCGGCCACAGCCCAGCTCTCCTCGCGGCAGTCACACCACCGTGCGATGCCCTTCTCAGAAAGCACCAGGGAGCAGTGACCCCGTAACCAAATGAAAGCTGCTAGGTGTCACCCAGGGCCTCCGCAGAGCGCTGCGCGCTGCTGGGAACATGCAGCTCCGGGCCCTCTGCCCCAGGTCAGCCCAGCATCGCGCCCCGGCCCAGCATCGCGCCCCGGCCCACCTGCCTCAGCCCAGCATCGCGCCCCGGCCAAGGCTCCAGGCGGCCCCGACCGCACACCCCACCCGGGCTCAGCTCCCTTTTTGGAAGAGATCAACTCAGCCGTAAATAAAAAAAAGTTCCAAGTAGATTGGAGACATCCCAACTGCTTAATGGCTCTCCTCTTTTTAAATGCAGATTTGAACTTTTCACCCAGGGTCGGGCAGCTGCAGCCCAGCCCAGCCCCAGCGGGGACCAGGCGCCGGAGTCCGCTCTGCACAGGGGCCACGCAGCAGCACGGACCCCAGCACCCCGAACCCCCAGCACCCCAGACCCCCCCTCTGCCCACAGGGGAGACGACGCCAAGGGGGAACTCACATTTCAAGAGCGCTGGTGACCCAGCCTGCCTGTCCCAACTCTAACTTAGCTGGGAGCTCCGGAGCAGAAGTCAGAGAAAACCTGCCAGGAGTCCTACCCCGGAGGAAAAACTGGATCGTTCACGGCAGGCTTCGCAGCAGGCTCTCACAGCTGAGTTAAACAGGACCACTGCAACCCAGCCAACGCTTACGAAGACGCCGTGCCCCAGACTGCAGATGTTCAAAGCTGCTGCTCAGGGAAGCACATTACCTGCTCCTCTGGGGAGAACTGGGATGTTCGGCTGCTCATTAAGGCAAACAGGTATTTACGTCTTTTCCTCCAAAGGAAAGTATTTTGGAAAGGAAAAACAAAATAGGAATCTGTTTATAGTGACAGAATCTAAACTCCGTTCCCCGTGGTGACATTGGGGAAGTCACCTACCCACACCGTCTGGGTGTGAGTGCTGCTCGGACCAACGCGAGCACCCACCTCTCCCGTGGGAACCGGTGCTGCCAGCGCTCAGCTCTTCTCTACCAAAACAGGAGCCTCTGTCCTCACCCTATCTGCAAAATTCCATCTTCCGATGGCGCACCTCTCCAGGGGAACCCAGCATCCCTGCAGCGAGGACACGGCCCCAGGCACCGCAGCCCCACAAGCAACCCTGACCCCTGCGCAGAGCATGTCGAGCGAATCCCAGAGTGGCTTCCACAGCCCACGTCCAAACCAAGCACTTTGAGGAAGCCTTGGATCACGAGCAAGCCAAGCAGAAAGAAGAGATCAAAGACAGGAAAGCCCTGGGAAGGCAGGCAGGGGGAGGAGTGGTGGGGAGCGCCAGTCAGCTCCTTCAGCACTCGTTATGGATGCTCCCAGGGACAAAATCTCTCTCTGAACTTTTAAAGGAAAGCCTGTCTATGACCTGGGTTAAAAGATGCCTTCTCCATCCTTGTGGAACAGCCCTGAGGCTGTGGGACACCCAGCCCAGGCCACAGCCCCCCGGCACTCAGCCCATCCCAGCCTGCAAGCCACCATGGGCATCGATGGGCTGTGCCACACGGCGCCACGCTGCAGCCACACCGAGCCAGCTTCTCACCGAAACCCCGAGGCGTAGAGGCCTCCAGTAAAAAGTTTATCCTTTTACTATTCCAGATCCAAACCACCTCCATGCCGGGCCCCTCAAGCACCAAAGCCAGCAGAGGGGAAGGACAGAGGCGCCTGGCTGGGGCGGTGGGAGAGCGAGGGGCCAGGCTCCCCTGGCAAAGCTCGGGCGGGCAGTGCCCAGCCCACGTCCCGGCAAACCCTGCCCGGACAGGGTCCCCCGCGGGACAGGGGTGGCCGCCAGCTCCCTGTCAGCCAGCAGAGCCCCGTCCTGGAGCACAGCACCCGCGTGCTCACCCTCCCGTGGCAGGCCCCTCTCCTGCGCAGAAAAGTCTAGAAGCAGGCAGGGCACGGTCGGGGAAGGCACCTGCCTTGTCAGCCCCCCCGGGTGCCGCTACGAACAGCACCAAGGACTTGTCACAGTGGAAGAGATTCAGAAAACCACCCTTGACAAGGGTGGCAGGAGAGTTTTGTACACCAGGAATAATCGCCTCTCCCGCAGCTTTAATCATCGGGGTCACTATGTGAAACTGGCTTTTCTCCCCCCAGATTAATCCAAACCATGTTATTCAGCGTGGCAGCAGGACAGGCCTGCAATTCCATGTCCCTTTGTCTTGCAGGATGTGAAACGGAAGAGAAAAAGCAAAAGTATGGGAAAAACACACTTCCTGGGTCTAAAACCCAACAGTGACAAACAGCACTGGGTATGAGAAGAGTTTCTTCAACTTAGAGAGGCACTGGAGCAAGAAACTGAAATAAATACTCCAAACCCCCTTCATTTCACTAACCATCAGGCAGTGGTGACAACACGCAGCGGTCAGGGCTCCAGAAGCTGGTAACAGCCTCGCGACCAGCTAGCCACCACCTCCAGCAGCTCTCGTATCAGGACGAGGAGCTCTGTACCAACTCAGGGACATCCCTCTTCCAGCTGGGCGCAACGCAGCAGAAGTTACTCTGTTCCACGCCAAGTTCACTCCCCCACCACCACGGAACAGGGCACCAGGGCTCTGCACAGGAGCAGGGTGGAGTGGGACGACGAGAGTCAGTCCAGAGGCAAAGGGTTACCAGTTTCCACTCGGCAGTAGCCGGTCCCTGGCCTCAGACCCTACGTTGTTTCCTTCCCACGAGCTAGGCTGAACTTCAGCATCTCGTATTCCACTTAAGGCATTCCACTGCCCAAAGAACTCGCACGCTAAATGGCATGGAAGTAAAAGATATGGAAGTAAATAAAGGTAAGAGCCCCAAACCCAAACTTTTGAAGTACCCGGGACAAGGGGAGAGAGAATCACTGCTTCTCCTGAGAGAGCCCCCAGCCCTGAACACGGGCTGGCGCTTCAGACGAGCGCTGCTCTGACCCAGGACAGCCAGTCCCGCCTCAAGCCACCACAGGACTTGTACGCAGGCTCCCGGCACAGGGAGCCCACAGGACCCACACGGCGCAGCTCCCCCCCTCCACGCAGCGCGGGCAGCGGGAGCCGAGCAGGGATCAGGGGTCGCAGCAGGCTCTGCCCCCGCAGCCACCGCCCTGCCTTCCAGGGGAAAACAAAGAAAAGTTCTGACTCAGTAACTGTGAAAAGCCTTGGCTGGAGGGCAGAAGGGAGGAAGGGTGGGACAAGCACGCAGAGCGGTGATAGTGCTCACAGAACTTCCCCGGGCTCCTGACACCTGCCGGGAACCACAGCCCGGGCACCGCTGCAGCCCCTGGAGCTGCTTGGGGCCTCCTACTGCAGCCCCCCCACCTTCTGCAAAGCACAGCAAGTAACTGACCCACCCTGCAACTCCTGCAGCTCCAGCAAAGGCACACACCCGCAGGGACCACTGCAATAAGATGGAACAGAAGATCAAAACGAGGAAAATGCTCAGCCCAAGCAAGGGCACAAAGATGCCATTCCCAGGAGAAGAGGAAATGCCTGCCTTCCCCTCTGCAAAAGGAAAAATCAAACTCCCAGCTGATGTCAAAGGCCAGCAATTCCCACTCCATCCTTGTCACAGCCAGGTCACCAGACGGGCCCTCAGAGCCTCTCGTCTGGTGAGAATCACGCATCCCATTGCATCTAACGCCCGTGGTCCCGACATTAGAAAGCAAACACTCTGCATCTCCAGGACATTAAAAGTTGGTTGGGTTCTCCTCCTCCGCGAAGCAGCGGCCACCAGCGCCAGGCAGCGCGATGCCCACCCAGAGGCCCACAGCGCCCAGCCGCCGCAGCCACCTCGACCAGCTCCTGACGGACACCCAGCGCCCAGCTTTCCCCTGAGGGTGACACCGCGATGGGGCCGAACTCCCCAAAGGGACCCCGGAGCAGAGCACAGCCCGGGGCCCGGCCGTGCTGCTCAGTGCCCAGCGACCATCACCCTTCGCGCGGGCAGCGGGGACGTGGCACCCTCGGAGCAGGCCGCGGGCTGCTGGCGGGGGTCAGACAACCGACATGGGGAGAATAGAGACCTTTTGCTAAAGCTTCAGGAAGCAAAGAGAAAACACGCTAATTAACTCAGCAGCAAGTTGTTAGTATTTGCATATAAATGCAGGCACAAATCATGACAAACAAGGCAGGGCAGGCCGGGCCATTAGCGCAGGCAGGGGGAGGGCCAAGGGAAGGGGCTGATCCCCAAAACACCCCGACCAGCAGCAGCAGCCGCAGGGATACGGGTTCTTCACACCACACAAAGGAACGGGATAAATCCCTCAGTCCCACTCAACAGCACAATAAGAGCTGGCAAGAGGAAACCCGATGCGGTGAGGGCCACCACAGCAGCCGTGCTGCGTGCCGGGACGAGGGCAGAGCGGGCGCGTGGCCGGGCCGCGTCGCCGCAGCGATGCCATGGCCGCCGCAGGTCCTGGACACCCAGCACCCACAGACACGCCGTGGGCGAGGCACCCGGCTCACGTCCAGCTGCGGCAGGCCCTGCGCCGGAGCGCAAGGGCAAGTGAAGGGGGCAACAGCCGAGGAGGGCTCGGAGATTCCAAGGGTTGGCTCCACAGCAGCCTTCGCCTCAGAGCACTCCCTCCAGTGTTATAAATCACAACACCTGATGCACCAAGGGCACGTGCTCAAAAGCCAGAAATGGTAAAAACGACCTGAACTGGACAAAATCCAGGGCTCTTACTGCAGTTCAGCAAGTCCACCCTTCCAAAAGCCACAGCTAGAGCAGCCTGCTTTACCACACTGTATTCCATCCGAGCTTGCTCCCCTCGGCTGAGATTTTGGGCACCCTCTCCAGCCTCAGCAGAGGCCGCAGGTTCGCTCAGCAGCACAGCCCAACCAGCTCCAACCCTCCCCAGCGCCCACGGCAAGGGCGGCGGTGGCATCGATCTCTCTGCATTGGCACGAGTCACTTATTACCACGGAGAAGAGGACTCAATATTACTCAAAATTTACTATTTTTCCTCTGACAAAAAGCCAAAATGTACAGTCCACTGTTTTGAGGTTCTGCTTGTTTGCCCACACCCTCCCCGACTCGCATCTTAGGATTTAGAAGAAAACCCTAGCAATTACCAGTTTACATCAAGGCCTTAAAAAAAAAAAGAAATCCACTTTCTAATTTTAAACAGGAAACTCTCCCTGGCAAGATCCCAAGAACCCTTCCACGGTGACTTTTATTAAATGCAAGTTTCTCGTCACTGCAACGCTCAGCACAGCCTGTCAGCCCCGGCAGAAAGCAAACCGACACGGCCCTGCCTCTGCAGACCGTCCGGGGCTGCCCACCTCTCCCCCACGACACGCGCGAAGCCCCTCTGTAAATGGGAGGCATCCATTAAACCACAGCCAGGCAGGCATTTTCAAAAGAGTGTTTAGAAATACATTACCTCCTTATCTGCAGTCAGCGAGCTCGCCTGGCTTCGCAGCGAGGCCGCAGCATGACACATCTAAATAGGAGCCAAGTTTGAACGATCAGGCAAGACAGAAAGGACGAGCTTCCCCCCCACAACAGATAATACATAACTGAACTGCTTCAAACAAGTATTAAAGTTGAAATATGCTAGACCAGGTTTTTTTCCTCTAAATGCAAAGCCTCAAAACAGGTATTACCAAAGAAATCACAACAGCTTCCAACAGCAATTCCCATTCTCGAGTCCTGCTCCATCCAATTCAGAAACCGTCCTTCTCGCTCCAGCTCTGGAGCGTGTGTTTGTAGGAGTAATCGCTTTTATTTGTCCTGGCTTGGAGGCCAGCTGTTAAGCTCACATTTTCACTCTGGGGTATTAAGTTTCTCTTCACTAATGACTTTGTACAGAACAAACCACTAAGAAATCATCAGCCTGTGGAAACAATCAGAATCTGGGGCTTTACACAGGAACCGCTCTCTAACGAGCGGGAAAAGGGGCAGCCGCACCACGCTGTCCCCAGCTGTCGGAGGAGAGGGCTGAAGCGATGGGAACCAGCTAAGGGCTGCATCGCCCCGCCGAACCGCTGCAGCAACTGACACCCCACCGGGCAGCCGGGGGACAGCTCCTTCAGAACAACACCGGCCAGCGCTACTGCACAGGGCCGGGGGAAGCACATATGTTTGTTTATTTAAGGAGGTGAATATCCAGAGAGGAGCAATCCAGCGGCAGGGCGGGAGGTATGGCGGCAGAACTCCCCGGGGCGCGGAACCGGCGGCCGAGGCTGCAGCCACGCAGACGCAGCGCCAGGGCCGAGGCCCAGCAAACAGCCCTGGCTGCTGGCGCGGCAGCCCGCGGGCAGAGTTCAGCAGTTCCCGCCGCAGCCCCCGGCAGAAGCACCAGGCGCCCGTGCTGGGGCTCCCGCAGGAGGAGAGGCAGAGGGAGCCCAGAGCACTGCGGGGACCAGCGCGGGAGGACAACGCTGCCGCACAGCCGGTCCTGGAAAGCTACCCCGAGATCCTTGGAGCTGAACCACACTGTATTCCCAAAAGGAGGAGGAGAAAATAGCAATATAAATAAATAACTAGCTAGCTCACTAAAAGCAGTGCCTTCCTCTGCAGCAGCCCTGCTCCAAACGCACGCTCAGGCCCTAATGCGACGCAGGCTTTAAGCTAGCAGGGGAGCAAACCAAGCAGCCCCCACGCCATCCCTCCTTCGGGAAGGGCACCCATTCCCGCCTCGGTGCTCTCTGTTCAGCGCAGTAACTTCTGCAGCAAGATGCCATATCCCACAATTATTTCAAATTAAAGGGAAGCTGGCAAAAAAAAAAAAAAAAAAAAACAAGAAGAAAAGATTTTGAGGAAGCTTTTTTTCCCTCTTTCCTCCTTTGGCAGAGTTTTTCTAACCCTGGTCCCCTCCCTAAACTACTTCCCCATGCCACTGTGCCAAAGCCCTGTGCCAGCAAAAAACATCCAAGGCAAGACTGCCCTTAGCAGCAGCACCAGCTTCAACCCCCCGCAAAACGAGGGTCTCTGCAGCACCCGTCCTCCCGCACGGCGCCCCGGCAGCAGTGACCCCGCGCCGAGGCTGACCTGCCGAGAGCCCATGTCAGCGGGAAATCCCCAGAAACTCGACGTACGGCCGGCGAGAGCAGCACGACTTGCTCACCACGGTGTAATGGCTTGTGGCCATTCTTGTTTTGGTTTGAAATCAACCAGCTTTGGTACAGCTTGTAACTGTTTCCAATTCAATTAAGCCAAACTAAAATAAACCGTTCTTGAACTGAAAATAACGTCCACGGGGCATTCTAATATGTAAGTAAATCCTTTGGAAAAATAATAACAGATCAACGCAAACTTTTCTAAGTCAGAAGGGTTGCTAGTAAACAGAGGGTATTTCTTAGGAAAACCTTAGGAACAGCCAGAATCAGACACCGAGCACAGCTTTTTACAAGACACTCTTCAGAGCCCAATTGCATTGTTTACTCAAGACAGTTGAAAGGATCTCACCAGCGTGAAACGGAGCCAACTTCAAAGTCACACAGTCTCGAGTCCTAAACACGCCACAGCAACCTCATTTTAGGAAAACACATGCTCTATTTTTGTTAAGTGTTTCTCTTCCTCTGCTGTGCAGGAGGCTTATACAAGGAAGACGGAACCCTAAAAAAAAATAAAAGTTTTACACTCCACACACAATGGGAACATTATAAAGAACAAACTCTCTACCTACCCTTCCTGCTGCGGTACCCAAAGCAGCTGTCTCTACCACAAGAAGCCTTATTCTGCCATCATCTCCTCCCGCGGTACGCGATCTGCACCCTGAGACTCTCAGCCTCTTCTATTCCAGCCGGCGGGAAGGCCGGGCAAGCCCCAGCAGCAGGTACAGACCCCACCTCCGCAGCTACCAACCGCCCGGGATGCTCGGCTGTGCCGCCGCTCCCCCGAAGGCCCCGCGGAGCAGGAGCGGGGAAGGCTGCCCCGTCCCAAAGCACAGCCCTGCCCGGCCCGTCCTGCCAGCGGAGGCTGAGCGCAGGCCCCCGTCCTCTCCCCAGGGCCCGCGGGCCAGGCCCAGCCAGGAGCACCGCTCGGTACCGTCTGCAGGGACGGAACGGCTCCGCGGCCGGAGAACAGCGGTACCACAGGCTGTGGGCGTCTTCACGAAGGTAAACTGAAACAGAAGTTGGGAAAGTGCCCATTCCTGCTCCACAATCCAGCAGGACCCCCACAAGACACAGAAACAGCTTTTGACATCCCCAATGTTTTGAAAGGGGAAAACTGTGACAAAAATACTGTATTTCACCTCTTGGCACACTCTGTTTGGATGGAAGGCTGTAGCTCTTTTTGCTTCCTCATCTTTTTTCTCAATTTCAAAATGCAGGAGAGCCACTGGGCACCATCAGCAGTAAAAATCCTGAGGCTCTGTCCGACACCTCTCCACCCGCGTTCTCTCAGGCCCAGGGCTGGAGAACGTCAGTGGGGGCACCCGGCCACCACAACCCACCCAGGGAGCCCAGCCGTGACGCACCAGCAGCCTCCCTCCCTGCTGCCACCCCCCTCCCGGCTCCAGCTGAAGAAGGCGCAGCACAAATTCAGCAGCAGACCAGAACTTTGCTCCCAATCATCCCGGTGGCCGGTTCATTTCTCTTCAGGTGCCACCTAAACCCCTGAGGTCCAAATCCCCTGCAACGCTCTGCGAGGCACCCGGCTCCTCCCATGCGGACCAGGGTGGGCAGGAAGCAGGGAGCTGGTTCGTTCACGCTCTTTGCTTTCCGAAATGAACCGCACGGGGTATTTCCCGTTTGGGCTCAGCAATTCAGCAGACTGTGCCACTGCGCCGCCCCTGCCTTGGCACCGCAGAACCGGCCCAGCCGCGCTTTCCACAGCGGACAGCTCTATCGCGCCGGAGACCAGTGACAGGGGCACCGCATAATCCACGATCTCTGGAGGATGGCCAGTGCCTCTTGCCAAATCTCATCAAAAGCATCTTGCTAATCATTGCTATTTCACGGGCTTCACGCTCAGAAGCAAGGAGGGGCTGAGAAAAAGATGGCTGAGGGAAGAAAACACCAGAGCCCCAACACTCAGCTCCCGCCTGAAGTAACCAGCGTTTTGCAGCCCAGTGGCCACTCAGACTGCATGGAAGGAAATCTCAACTCCAAGAGCACCTGCCACTTTAGGGACACAAAGCCTGCTACCCAGAGAAGCATGGAGGAGCGGTTGGCTGGACACCTCCAATCGCATTGCCAACAGCACAGAGACCTCGCAGGGGGCTTCTGGCCACCGAGTCCACAGCCCTGGGCACAGCTGGGAGGTTTCAAGCGAAGAGAAGCTACTTGTGCCTGCTATTGGGCCGGCCCCAGGCAGCCCGCGCTGTGCAGAGCGGAGCCCATCCCTGAGCAATCCCCCGGGCGCTTCCAGAGCTTGGCTCCGTCGCTCAAACATCTGCAGTTCCAGGTGAAACTGCTGCGAGCTCACCATGAAGGGAGCTTTTCACACAGGGCTGCACTGGCACCTGGGGAATTTCCAGGATCTCATGCAAACCTCCGGGACTTCCACGCCACTCAAAATGACGAGGAAGCAGTGGAGAGGCTGGTTAAAATAAGGGGACCAAGGGAAAAATCTGTGGCAGCAGACGCACACTGCTGCTGGCCAAGTCACTGGTTTCTGAAATAGCAGAGGGGCACGAGGTGTCGACGGCCCTCCCAGGGGCCAGCACACAGCACACGTCCCGCTCCACGTACAACAGGGCAGCACGCAACGGGCACAGCCTGGCAGCACAGCTGGTGCAACACCTCCTCTCCCCTCTGCGAGCCACGCGGTATTGCCACTAAACTCCTCCTGCCAGTCCTCCTCCCGCATCAGCACGCCGAGAGGCAGCGCGCACTCCTCTTCCACCATCCGTACTCTTCGGCCAGTAACACAACCCAACCGCCGGCACGCTCCCCCACGCCGCCTCTCGCTCTGGCTGTGCTGCAGAACCAGCGTGATGCCTACAGGAGCTCATCCTGAGGAAGGGGATGGAGTTCAAAGCACTCACGTGCCCACACCTCCATCTGTCACCCTGCTCACGCTCAGGACTCTCCAAGACTACAAACCCTGGCCGACACAACCAGGCCTCCTCCACGCCAGTGCTCTGTGCTCCAGAAAGCAGCAGAACCAGAAGGATGAAAAGACGTTACAAAACGGAGACCAGCCAGCCCTGCTTCTCCAGCACCAGAGCTCAGGTCTCCAGTACAACCCGCGTGCCAGGAGGTGCCAGGCCTTTGTCTCTAGGTGACATCTCGCTCCCCAGCTGCCCCAGCCCCCCACGTGGCAGGTATCCCTTCCGCGTCCCCACCCCGCAGCACGGCATCACCCCAGCGAAACACCCGGCTCAGACGAGGAGCTTCACCTCTCCTGTCCTCCCCATCCTCACAGAGACCAACCGAAGCAGGACACCGTGCATCTCCTGCGATCCCACAGGCCCGTGACCAACGCAAGCGGTAACCGCAGCGAGGAGGCAGGGGAACCGGACCCCACCACGCCGTCCGGAGGCGCAGCTGCTCACGTGACGCACAGGTACCGCATGATGCTCAGCCACCGACCAGGTTCAGACCTGCCAGGGTACCACCAACGTATCACCCCAGCGGCCCCCCGCTCTCCACGGTGCCAGAACAAAATCCCCCAGCAGATGCGGAGCACTGGGAAAACAAGCAAGGCCTACGGCATGAGTTACTTCATCTACAACGCGGACATCCTTCCCTGAGGCCTCCAGCGCAACCACGGCCGGAGCACTGCCGCCCGGGTGGGAAGGTGTTTCTGTACCAGAAAGCTGCGGGAACAAAGTGTAACGGCTTGTGAGTTATCCGGAAGGGGGTGGGGGGGAACAGTGAAGTAACAAAGAACAAAATCTAAGGATGCAAGAATGCTCTTGGAATTTAACAAACGTTATGATTTTCCATAATTAACCCCCCCTTACAGTCTCTGCATGTGAACTGCGTGTTATCCCATTTCATACTCCAGCTGAGGCAAACATTTGGTGCCTTGCCCAAAGCCAGCGTCAGAGCTAAAACGGATCTTTTGACTTCCAAACAAGCTCACAGTGTTAGGCTGCTTTTAACTGTCTCTACGGAAGATGAAAAACAAGAAGAAAGGAACTGGGGAAGGAACTACGTAAGACTAAAAGGGACAAAATTAACAGGAGAAAATTAAAGAGGAGAAATTTAGGCTCTGACATCCAAAGGAGCTTTTGAGGAGCAAACGCCCGGGTGCTGCAGACCCATCTCCCAGAGGAAGGGCTGGAGCTCCCGTTCCCCAAAGCTGGAGGTGGAGGCGCTGCCTGCAGCACCCTGGGGACACGGCGGGACCCGCCGGACACCCTCGCCTCCAGCGGCCGGGCCCATCACCGCCCGGGCACCTGCCATCCCCAGCCCCGCTCCTGGCCAGCGCCGGAGGTGCCGGCTCAGCCCCACAGGCCGCGGCCGGCCCGCTCCTTGGCGGAGCTGCACGGAAGCCACAGCCGGCTCATGGCCGGCTCTCTGAGCCCGTGACACGCCGGTGGCCGGGCGCCTGGCGTTAGACACCAACAAAGCAGAAGGTTAATTCAAAACTCGTAGCCCTGCTGCTGCGCTTGCCTCTCCTCGCCCTCCCTCCCGCTCTCCTTTTTGTGCAAAGCCTGACATCTACAGTTCTGTCTGGCACAGTCAGGGGCTGCCGACGGGAACCGCGCGCAAGGACAAGGACAGCGGGGACGCGGTGGCCAGGCAGGCCGTGCTCCCGGGCAGCCCCCGGCCGCTGGGCCGGCCACGCTCGCTCACAGGCACAAAGCCACCTCGGCCCGGTCAGGGGACACGCGCTGGGAACAAAGACCATCGCGGGGACACTGCCCAGCAGGACCACTCCTCTTCAGGCTCCAAAGGACCAGCGGCCACCGCACACGGCTGACGCTCATCTGAGACCAGCTCCCGCCGCTGCGCGTTGACGTCTAGTGCTGTCAAACAGAGCAAGCCTAAGGAACCACAGCCGCGTGGCATCACCTCTGCGGCCGCACTGCCGGAGCTCACCGCACCCCAGCGCTCCAGGAGCAGCCATGCTGCTCTGCGTCCGGAGGCGCCCCAGCTCCTGCGACGCGAGAGGTGCAGGTGAAACGCACGCGCGGGTGCATGCAGCCTGAATCCAGAACGTCTTCACACCACAGGAGCAGCTCTCGTTAGCAGATCCCGCAACTCTCAAACGTGTGTCTCGGACATCAAGCAGCTCTATGCTGCACGCGCTGCCCCTGCTCAGCCTTCCAAACAAGCCTCCAGGCCAGCTAGCGCGTTCTTCCATTACGCCATATCTCACCAAAAATACCCTGGGGACCAACCCCCAGGTTCTGCGTTGTCCCAAACAACATGCACCTGACCGCAACCCTCAGCCCCAACAACGCACACCTGACTGCAGCCCAGCTGGCCCTGCTTCTCCACGCCCCTCGCCTCCCCCTTCTTCGCTGAACTCTCTCACAACAAGAAGGAAAGGCCAAAAACCTCCGAGCCTGTCACCAGACGTCACAGACGTTCAGGAAACCCAGCAATCTGACCTAGCAGGATCAAGCACATCATCGTGATGTTACTATCAACACTGACGTACGTGGTCTGAATTCCTCGCTGAGCATCGGTCTGTTTGCGCACACCAGCCGGGGCAGCGCGGCGAAAGGAGGGTTAAGACTCCTGCTACCCAACAAGCCAACCAGCCATCTTGGAGCAAGGCTACCACCGGCCAGGGCAGCGGAGGCAAACGCAAGGCTGCGGGGTGCTTTGCTGCCGGGGGCCCGAGGGGTCGGGAGCAGCTCCCGGAGCACGTCTGCTCCCTTCCTTCCCGAGAAGGGACCTGCTCTCCAGCAGGCTTGGGCCATCCAAATAAACATCCACCGAGAGCCAACGTCTTACAGGCCCTGCAGGCTCCACTTTCCCAGATACCAGGGCGGGGGGAGGATGGGAAAAAACCTTTTCCGAGATCTGCCACGCACCTTGTCCGCTCCAGCGTCGCACCGAGCGAAGGAACCCGCGCAGCTCAGCCCTCGCCAGATTTAAGACTCGAAAGCCCGGGCACTACAGGGCCGGCCCCCTCCTGCTCCCCAGCAGCACGCACCGCACAACTGAAAACACTGGGAAATGTTTGTTTTCTGGGGAGGAAAAAAAACACAAAACACTGCTGCTCTGCTTTGCCTTTTATTAGGAAGAGACATGTTTGGCACTTGTGACATAATGAAATTACAATCAACAGCCAAGCGCCTTTCTCCCAGCAGCAAACTCAAGGGCAAAGCAGGGCGGCTGCAGCCCACCAGCGGCAGGGCCCCTCGGCACGCGCCGAGGACTGGGACGCACCGGGAGCCACCTGCCAGCTGTGGCCTGCATGGCCTTTGTCACAGGTCGCCCTTCCTGACACCCCCCCAGCCAAAAAATGATTTCAGACGGGAATGAACTTTAAACTGTGCTGACGGCCCGCCTCTGGAAACGCAGGCAGCGCGCACCTGGCGCAGAATGCCACCGGTGTTGCTGTGGAGATGAACACCACCTCCTGCTCCAACAGATGGACACGGCCGGCCGAGCCGGCGAGGAAGCGCTGGAAAGCACTCGCTCCTCACCGGTGCAGCAGGACCCAAGCAAGGCCGCAGCACCCACGGGGGGAAGGAGGGACGCCGATGGGAGCAGGCTGGCGCGGCCGCAGGGCAGGAGCACGCTGAGGCGTCCCGCTCCGGTGGGATCCCCAACCCAGCGGCGAGGACCTCTGCCTCCCTGGCTGCCGGCAGTGAGGGAAGCCCGACTCATCCATCCTTCTTTTTATTTTTTTTTTAAAAAAAAAAAAAAAACTAGCTGGAATTTATCTATTTCTCCAATCCCTGCCTACACACAAACCCAACCTCGGGAGCAAACAAAAATGCATGAATCGCAGATCAGAGACAAAGCAGGAGGCGGGACGGCGGCCCTGCTCCCTCCTGCCCTCACCTCACCCCACGGCGCGAGGCGGTTATATTTAGGTACCGCCACGGTCTGCGGTGCCGCGGCCCCCCTCGGGCACGGCGCAGAATGCAGATTTTCCAGACAACAGACCACAACAGCTCCGTCAAAACCATTAGAGGCTGCGGCGCTCAGGCCTGCGCACAGATGTTTTGATTCCCACTCTCCTGCCACGACAGCCCTCGCAGCCCCATCGCCGCCACGCGCTGGACACCCGGCCCGAATTTCAGCTGGCGAGGGAGGGAGGGTGAAGGGCAGCCCCACTCCCCACTGGAGGAGCTCCCCTCCCCGGTCTCTCCCCCCGGGACGGAGGGCCAGCCTCGCCCAGGGGCTCCCAGAGGGGTGCGGGGGGCTGCCCCACCATGAGGACACAGAAGCCGCGCAGAAGGAGGGCAGCCCCCACGGGCACCCTGCTCTGGCCCCAGGGCCCTCTCCCAGGCTGAAGCCCCCGCGGTCAGTCGGTCCCAAGGGAGCACAGGACAGGCACAGCCCCACGAGCGGCGTGGGGGTCCCGCACGTGGCCGCGCTGGAGCAAGCAGGTGGGACTCGGCTTTGCTCACGGCCCAGCTCTCCCACCGGCTGGACGTGCCCGCCGGCACGCGGCCCCCGAAGCCACACAAAAGCCGAACCTCGGCCACGCTATGGCGAAGGGAAGCAAGGAGCCGTGAAACGCTCGGCCTCTTCCCAGCCCGTCCCTCCTGAACCGCACCGATCCCTCCAGCGCAAACGCACCTCCGGCTCCAGCACGGCATCAGAGCCGGCGCGCACACCGGCACCTACGGGAAGACGGTCGCTGAAAACTCTCCTACCGCAGATGAGCGAGTCTGAGGCCAGCGAGGGAAACGCTCACGCGAGGGAGTCCAGCCCCGGCAGAACACAGCGTGTCAATAAAGTTGATGTAAAAGCCTGCTAGTTGTTTTTCAGCTTCTCCGTGTGACATTTTTTTATTGTTATTATTTTGGAAAGTGGAAGAAAGTATCCACGGCGGGGCTGGCACGGCCAGCCATACGTCCATCTGTGCGGGATTTAGCGATCCCTGCTGAAGCCGGTCAGCCGCTGGCCAGGCCCAGAGTAAATCCGCTCCTCGCGCAGCTCCCGGCCTCCGGCGCGACACCGACGGCACCGGGGCGGGGGTCACGGCAGAGAGATGAAAGCAGGACACGTGCCTCCGCTTTTGTCAACGCGGCGGCCGCCGGGCCCTGGTTTGACAGCGGCCCCGACAAGGCCGGGCCGAGGAGCGGGGCACGCAGGGCCCCCCGCGCCGCCCCCTCTGCCCCCGCAGCCCTGCGGGAACAAAAGGCGGCGCGGGGCGGCGGGAGGGCACGGGCTCCCGCAGCCGGGGCCGGCGCTGGGAGCGGGAGAGGGGCTGCAGCCAGCTTCCCGCTGCCCACTGCTCCCGAGCGACCGCGCCGAAAAGGAGAAGAGGGGGCGGAAAAGCAGGCAAGCAGAGCCGAGGCCCTGCGTCCAGCGCCGAGCTGCTCTCCCCTCTCACACGCCTTTTGTTTGCTTTTGTTTCTGGCCCAGGGCGGCCTGCGGAGCGGGACGCAGGCGGAGGGCAGCTCGGGAGCCGGGTCCCCGCACCGAGGCCGGCGCGGGCGGAGAGCCCCGGGCCCGGGGGCCGAGCGGGGGGCCGGTGCTGCGCTGCGGGGGTCGGGGGCCCGGGCCGCCCCACCACACGGCCAACCCCCGGCCTCCGTTGCCGCTGCAGCCGAAAAGCCACGCTCGTCTCGGCTTAACGCCGGGCCAGACCGCGCTCCCTAACGAGGGAGCACTACAATCGGCTTGTAATGCTGAATTTTTAATGCTGCCGAGGGCTCCGTTACATCATAGAGGGGACGAGGGGAGCGGAGCGGGGCGGCCTGCTCCCCCGGCCCCCCGCCGCCCCTCGCGCCCCCTGACCCGCCGCTTACCGCCTGCGCCGCGCTCGGCGCCCATCGGAGCTCCTGCCCGGCTGGGAGGGCTGTGCAAACTTTCCTGGAGCGCGTGGAGGGGTGATGCCAAAATGCTCGCTCTCCTCTCCGCCAGAACTCGGCCGGGAAACGACAGAAAAGCAAAGTTCACCAGCATGTTAACCGCATGCTCTCGTATGTTCCCGCACACGCAGTCCGCGCTGCTCCTCTCGGTAATACCCCAAGACTGTAAATCTATAACCACCGCAATGATTTAGTGATTAAAAACATGATAACATATTGTGTAACTGCAAACCACAGAATCCCTGCCAACTCTCCTCCAAGATACAGGAACAAAAATACAGAAAATGTGTTGCTCGCAGCAGTCTTCCTAAACTCAACGGAAAGATTTTCATAATAATAATAATAATGAAAAAAAACCCTAGACATCAGAAAAAGGCAGGACGCGATGCAAGGCTGGAAAAAAATTTAAAAGACAAGAGTTTTAAACACAATTCTTGCTCTAACAAATTACAATCTAAACATGCCTCTCTTTTTTTTCTCTTTTTAAGTTTGTCGTAACTGGAATAACTGGTCTTGTGTGATGTCTTGCATATTCAAAGTGCTTTGTAATAGGATACGGAGACCAAACCTTATTTGCCTAAACTCAATGGGTTTTATTTTTTCCCCTCTCTCCCCCCCCCCATTTCTTTCCCTTTTATTTTCCCTGCTCACCCCCCTTCTCCCCTAACGGGGGGGTGTGGGGGAGGCAAAAGGAAGATAGGGCTTTAAGCTGTAGAGAAAATACCTGAAAGGGGAGGCTGCTATTTGTAATATGGCGAGGAAGGCCAAATACTATATATATATATTTTTTTTTTTTTTTAAAGGCAGCTGTAGGAGTTTTGGCCTCTAAGCAGCCAACTTGACCCCGTTCTCTCTATTCTCTTACGTCCCCCGTCACAGGATTCCTGCACCTTCAGTCGGATTCGAACTCAATGTGACCCTAAGGAGGGAGTCACTGAAAATTGCTCCATATTAAACAGGAGCGAGAAGAGGAGAAGGACAGACAGACGGCCGAGGAAGAGGCGCGTATACGTTACACATCCGCACAAAGTACGGGACGTACCGAGAGCGGCTTCAAGCGCAGCTTGAAAGAGAAACGGACCTTTTGTGGAATTAAAAAATATTG